>PNEQ01103275.1:0-21759 GCA_003012365.1 Medauroidea extradentata | reverse complement strand
GCCATATACCCGCCATTGCGAGTTACCGACGAAATTCAGCCTTTCCAACTGCTCGCGAGCAGTTGGTAAGTTCCTACCGGACTCGTGACGTCAAACGACCCCCGTTTTAAACTTAGAATACCAAACAGTCGTTTGGAACCGACTATCGCTCAGTAACAACTTTTTTCGTAGGAAACAGAAACTCAGAATAAGCCCCCTGCACACATAATATGCAGGTCAGAACAGTAGTAGTAAGATAAAGTAAGTTATCTTTGGAGCGCAAGAGGGGACTAACTACAGCCCTATGTTGCCACATTCTGCATATCAAAATGTCACGTTACAATATTTTGCCACAAACATTTTCGTCTTCACGTAGCCCAGCATTAGCGCGGTGAGCTTATTCCGCGGTTGATTCTGGACATCTTGAATTCGAAGTTTGGGTGAGGGGGATGGAGGCTATGTCCTAGCCACAGACTAAATAGTCTAGAGACCCAAGTTTTTCGCGAAAAGAATTTTGCCTCAGTTTGTTTCAGTGCCTTACGTGCACATCTGCAATTCTGCTTCGTGGTTATTGGCAGCGTGTCTGTGTGAAGAGCATTATCTCATTTGACTGAACCAATCAGAATAACGTCCCTGCAACAACACACGTCTGTGATTTGCCGGTATAATCCTTAGACTGGTGACAGTTAAAATATGCAATCACTGACCACGAAGCTGAACTACAGATGAGCGCGTAAGGCACGGAAACTAAGAGGGGCAAAATTCTTTTCGCGAAAAACAGGAGTCCCTAGTAATACAGACGTGAAATGACGTGGCGGTTCATTTGAAATGGGCGAACTTCGCAGCTTATTGGCCGCCCGAGGTTGCTGATACCAGCTCCGTGTATGTTTGACTCCTGCATGTTACTGGAGGTGTCCTATTGACCTGGCTGCCGGCTAGCAGGGCTGATTAGCGGTAGGCGTCTCCGCCATGTTGCTGAACTGCAACGCCATTTTGCTGGCGTGTGTGTCTGCTGTCCTACCGGCTATTTCACTTCTGTATTCCTAAATATTCTGTGCCCTGTTCTTGGACTACGCCTACGACACCCAGTACGACCAGGAGTTACCTCCGGTGTGTGACCTCATACTCACCTCGAGCGGACAAGAGGAAGACCAAGCCCTCCACTTCACGGTCGGTCGTGCGCTGCCCCGACAAAGGACGCCGTTGTCACGCCGTCCAGGAGGGGGAGGGACGTAATTATGCGGCAGTGAGAGGGGCAGCAGGGGTGAACACACCGGATGTCAATGTCGACCATCACCGACCACAAACACGCGTCACGCTCCGACACGCGCGCGCTCGCCGCAGTTTTGCCCATTCACGACGACTGTCCTTGGCGACAGCCTTACAAGGTAACCCACGCCCGCCCCTCCGCCTTTTTGGTTCTGTTCCGCCGGTGTCAAGAATGTTGGGGGTTCCAAGTCACAGGCACGACAGCAAGGAGGGGAAGGACCTCATTTTTTTTCTCTCCACGACGGTCGGACGCAAAACCTACAACGAAAAAAATTCAGTCACCACGAACCCACTGTCTCAAATGAACACCGTAGCGTAGGTTTGAGAGGCTCCTTTGAAATACACGGAGTTCTGATTTTGGGATTCTACGGATAGAAGGTAGGGTGGGATTACATCGTCAGGGGCGAAGCCAGAAGGAGGAAGGATATAATGATGTATTCCCCCCGCCTCAAAATTAAAATAAACTACTCGAAGATAAAATTAGCAGTGTTATAGTCTCAGTTTAGGTACAAAAACTGCTTAAAATGCATATTTTTGCACATTAAAACCTAATGGCGCGTGATCGATGTCCCCTTATCATCGTGCTGTGAAAATTCTCATGTTGGTATCCTCCCCCTAACAGGAATCTTGGCTACGCCTCCCCCCCCCCCCCTTCAACCCACCCGCATCGTTGACCTATTTAATATAATGCCTTAAAGACGGGCAACGATTGACATATAAATTCAAAAACTCTTGAATGACCGACTTAATACCATGTTCCCCTACTTCTATTGTTTTCGGGATATATATTTTTTTTGCCTAAACGACAGCGAAATCAAACTATTCGGTAGTTTTGTTAAAATTAGTACTGGGAGTTATTTAGTCTTCATTATTACGTGGCAAATTTTAAATTAGCTTAGTTATTGGATGACTAAGCTTTAATGTATCTAATACAACGTACGTTTCCAAAAATTATGTTAGTAGCTGAGCCGCTACGAAAATATTTACAAAAATGGTTTCCCAAATTTGTATCAGGATTCAGGAATAAATTAATAATTATTCGGCAATATTAGTGACCTGCCTAGCGAGTAAACGGCGTTGTAGCTTGTCAAACCACGTGTACGATTTTTTTAAGCGAAACGGATTAACTTATTTATATTAAGTTTATCTACAAAAAAACACAAACACATGAAACTATGCGTTATAACTTTTTTTAAAAATTCAGCACGCTCGTTAGAAACATTATTATCGCAACACGTTTGCATTATCGAGAGTTGTTTGAAAAAAAAAAAAACATTTTACAGCTTTTTACTCCCTTAAAAATAGTTTTCGAAAAATCTGAAGATTATGCATTTTGTAAGCTTCGTTCTGAAGGAAAAATCACCTCGATAGCTCAACGGGTTTAGGCACTATCGAGGATTAATTGAAAACACATCTCACCCCATTCCACCCTCTTAATTTTTTAATCCCTAAAAATTCCTCAACATTCTACGTCTCTAGGTCCAGCGGTTTGGGCTGAGCGTTGATGAGTGAGTGCGTGGAGCACTTCATTTTATGTATAGAAATATATAACGAAAATTCATGACATCGAGAAGCAAGAACAGAAAATTCTTATAAAAATCCACGGTGCTATTCTTTGAGACAGAACCTCGATCAGACGACCTACACAGGAACTCTACGAAAAAACAGAACAACATCACGGATAAATTTAGGAAAATGCGTCTATACGGACACGTATGTAGGAATGGTGCAAAGAGACTCGCTTAGAACATTCTGACAACGTTAATGAAAGCAGATTAGTTAATAAAGACCAGTTGGATGAAAGAAACACAAGATGACCTGAAACGATTGAAAATCTCAGAAGAAGATATTAAGGACAGAAAACAATTGAGAGACAAGAAAATTGAACAACTCGCAGGAAAAGGAACATGGGGAAAAATAGGTAGATGACGGGAAGAAAAAACAGTGAATTACCGAAGTGGTTTTTGGTAGAAAAGGAAAAAAGGAAAAGGAAGTGAAGTCGCGATTAACTCAAGCTTGCACGCTCTCTTCAAGGGCGTTATTTGGCGAGGCAGGGGGGAGGGGGGAAATGTCCCTCTGGATTTAGAAGGAAATGTGTATAACATTCTTGTGTATTTTGTTATTTAAATAATACTGACGTAAGCACAAAAAACCGAAGTTTTATTATTGAAGTTTCTAATTTATACATGCTTAATCAATAAAAAAATATGCAACAAGGCCACTGTTGCTAAAAAAATCTTGCCATCCGCTTCCCCAATAAAAATCTGAAAAGACGCAGGGCAACAATAGATTATGATGATGCTGATAATAACAATAACAATAATAATAATAATAATACATTTACATAGCCAAATATCCCTTAATTCGTTTTGCAGTGAAATAACATACTGTTTTAAAAGCCAATTTATGTTATAACATAATTTTCCTGGAGGTATTCATGCCTACTCATTACCTCAACAAACACTCACACAACACACACACACAATAAATAAATTGTATCGAAAACAGGATTTACTTACCAGGAGAACACGAGGTAGACGGAGGTCGGTAACTATCGAACAAATGGAAATTGCCGAAACTTACCGTGAATTATTTCATTTTGTTAACAGGTCAAATTTCTTTTAATTATTTTTCAAAAATCATAATTGCAAACAGACAACTCCAAAACTAAGATAGCAATACAAGTGAAAAAAGAACTTGTTGACGACTGGACGAGGGAAGCTCTGCGGCGGCGTGGACAGGCGGGTCTAGTTTCAATGCGCCGATCGTGCGTGTCGCGATCAACGTCTTAAGGGGGAAGGGGGGAGGGTCCACAAAGCTTGGTTAGTTACGCAAGAAGTCGCTACTCCACGCCATGCGAAGCGAGTGGGCAACACGAGACGAGATATGTGTGCCTGCGTGTGTGTGAATGTGCCGGTTGGCTGAGAGCCATCCTCGAGCGTTGCTTGGCATGGGCACTTCTGAAACTAATGTCACTTTTTTCTTTTCAGATTTTCCCACATTTTACCGCCACTTTTTACTGTAAACAAAGCTACAGGTGATTCGGGTTAAAGTGAGCACTCAAAAAAGCCTTACTAAAGTTCTATTTTCAGCCAATTTGTATATAAAATGTGCAGTCTGTATGAATCGATACAGTTTGATAAAAAAAATAGTTTAGTAATATTAGAAAATACAATTATGTCGATTTCGCTTGATTTTGTTTCAATGTTGTTGAATTTGAACAGGAAAATACACGGAACTATATTGCGTAATTTCACTGCCAACCATACAAGCAGTAAGACAACTATAGTTTATATTCAATTATATGCAGTAACGGCTAATGACATTTTTCAGCGGCTAAATTTTCAGTGCTCACTTTATCCCGAACGACCTATAATCAACAATCGCAGTGTATAGACCATTGGAATAGATGATACAATACTCATGCCAACCTCTGATGTCACAATAAATAATAATTTCCAGTTAATTATCTAAACAACATGGGCCACAAAAGTGCTTAGTTTATCGTGAACCGCATGTAGTTTCTTCCGCTTTCCTACAAAGAACTCAAATGATTTTTACCAGAACTCTTTAACATATATTTTAAATTTTAAAGGTTGTGTGCGTGTGCTGTAATACAATGCACGTATGTATGAAGGCGTTTTGCAAAATAATGTACAGTCCACAATGACACAAGGAAATATTTTGATTGATTTTGGTTGTTTTTCGTAACAAAACTCGTTATACATAACATCAATACAGATGATGGTATAACACGAAATTTTTTTGTGCCAACATAGCCTTGAAAAACTGTAGTTTCTTGTGACATGTATGATTTGGTGATGTACGTCTGACGCAACGTAACTGTCTGCAAGCCAATAGCAGGCATCAAATATTACAATAGTGGGATTCTTATTGGTTCAGTCAAATAGGGTAATAGCTCCAGATACAAGCTAAAGCCAGTAATATTCTGGTAGGATGAACGTGTGTTGAAACCCAGAAAACAGTCAAGTTTTCCCGAGACATACCATAATCTCAAACCACCATTTATAGTTAACCGTATATCATTGGTTGCTTGAAAAATTCCTTCAGGCTTACCACACAAACTACCGACCAACAGCACAAGCCAGATGAGCATACAGTAACTTGCAGTCCAGCCTGTTGTCAGAAAATAACGCGAAATTTGCAGATCCATATCATGATACAGAGTTTTGGAGGCTATTGTGACACAAAATATCTTCGCGATTTTTCACTCTCTCTGTTTATACTTGTGTCTGTAAAATTTCTCGGATCGGATAGGGAACAAGCTAAACTTAAATTACCTACACTTGTTGCGCAGCTGTTGCGGTTGGAGCAACTGTGTTGTGGCATGTCACGAGCACAGAGTAAGTAATAATACAGACGTGAAATGACATGGCGGCTCATTTGATATGGGTGAACTCGGCCGTTTATTGGCTGCCTGAGACTGTTGATACCAGCCCCGTGTATGTTTGGCTCCTGCATGTTACTGCAGGTTTCCTATTGGCCTGGCTGCCATCTATCAGAACAGTAGCCTGCCGCTGATTGGCGGCAGGTGTCAGTGGCGGATTTAGAAACGTATTTGGGGGGGGGGGGCTCTTACGTGACGTTATGGATAGTAAAAAATACCAACAATCTCAAAAGTGTGTTGTTTACTGTTACGGAACATTAAAAATAACGTACACACAAGTAGGACACATTTAATGTACTTGGATCATCATAGAACAAAACTCCAGTTTCCTTGAGGCGACTGGACATGCTTTGGATACATAATGTTCAACACAATGGGGGGGGGGGGTTCAGCCCGGTAGCCCATCCCCCTTAAATCCGCCACTGGTAGGCGTTTCCGCCATGCTGCTGGCCAGCGAAGCCATTTTGCTGGCATCTGTAACTGCAGCCGTGTTCGATTTCAGTGCAACATGCCCTTGATCACTTCCCCTTGAGTCCTATGCCCTTGTTCCCATCATGGGCTAGGCTGCATTTTGTGCATTCTGACGTAGGGCTCGAGAAGGGTCGGTGACTCGTCCCCTTAGCTGAAGTGGACATTCTCAGGTGCATATGAGCCCTTGCTGTATATTCGAACAGCGGCGTGTGTGACGTCACTTCCGCAATGCACTTTTCAAGGGCTTGAAGCGTTGTAAGGGGCCTTGGACGGCCAATTCGAACCCGGCCCATGTTCACTGTTCTGCCGGCTACTTCACTTCTGTATTCCTGCGCCAAGTGCAGCTTCTAAATATAACCTTGGTATGCGTAAAACTGGAGCAGAAAGTCATCATAAGTCTGGAGAAATCATCTTTAGTCCCCCGAGGAACGGGGCTGTTAAAGTAATACACAGACTTTCCGTGTCATGGGGGAAGATGAGCGAGGGATATTTTTCCACAGATTTGGCATCGTTTTCTCTCATTAATATTTAGAACACACTCGTTTAAGCTGTAATAAAGTTGCTTCAAAAAGTAGTTTGACTGTAGGAACAAGTTTCAATGCCCGTATACGAGCGAAGGCCCAAGGATGAAGATTGCGCCGATCAAAGCAATCTGGGTAGCTAATGCAAACTATTAAATTTCGTGGTCTGCATCACTGATAAGTGAAAGCAAATTCTTTTAAGGGGGCGATCCACTGAAAATATTAGGCTAATTGTTTTAATAATGTGTATATTTGTACGAGATATGGTTTTTTGAAGGCACAAATTGTGACTATTTTTTACTGTGACGAAAGATTGTTAGCTTTCATTGTTTTTGTGTTATCGCATATTAAAGTCAAAATTTGCACATAGCGGTTTTTTGAAAGCTAACTTAATTACCAAAATGAAAAAAAAAAAAATTCACACTACGAAAATAAATGTTTAGAAACCATTAATTTTTTGAATTTTTTTTTAAAAAATACAAAAAAAAAAACTAAAAAAATGCACACTTCAAAAAGACATGTTTACAAACCATTAATTTCTTAAAATATATATATTTTTAAATACAAAAAATCTAATTAATGTGGTTTTTATACGTCATGTCATATACTCCATGACACTGTTCTTCATTTTTCGTTTCGGTAAGTTGATTGGATTTTCCTTTTTGCATAAAACCGTTTATACAAATTTAGACTTAGACATGCTAGTATACAAAATATATGACAGCTAAAAAAAAATTTCATTTCAGTAGAAAACAGTTGCAATGTAAGTCTACATAACAAACTTACCCAAGCATAAATAAAAAAAATTAAAACAATTTAATTTTTAGGCGAACTCCCCCCTTAAGATGCCAAACGGGCTACTCGGTTGCAGCGCCTGATTTTTGGTGTAAATATATTGCACCAATTTTTGTTTCAATTCTTTTTTGTGTACTGTACATTTGCAGCTATGCTTCGTGGTTATTGGCAAACGTGCCTTTGTGCAGAAGCGTCTCTCACTCAACTGTGCCCATAAGTAAGGTTAATTCTTCTACAGGTTAGAAATAAAATACGTTTTCTTATGGGAGAGCTTGGCACAGGTAAAATTCCTGCCACTAGTTCCGCTTCAATCACTAAGAGACCAGATAAATACGAAACCGTAGTAAACTTAACTCTATATAAACTTGGAAAGAAACCGAATTCGCGTTTTAAATTATAAACTTAGTGTTACTTAAAATTCAGGAAAGCTCTGTAATGGGTCAGTTTGGTGCACTACCGATACCAGCGCTCAAGCGGCAGAAATTTTCCCTGCCACAAACTCATAACATTGAACTTTCTAACCTTACCATAAGAGAATAAGGTTACTGCGACACGACATGCCTGTGATTTGCGGGTAGATATAACCCAAGAGTTACAAACTTCCAATCACTGACCGCGCAGCTGAGCTGCCGATGTGCACGTAAGACATTGAAATAGATTTGTGAAAAATTATTTTCTCCAATAATCAGTGGTTCTACGGGTAGTTCAATGACAACATATATTTCTACTCCAATTTTGCATAACTTCAGGAAATTTGTCAGTTTTGAGGGTACACATTTTATGTATTCTACGTGTTTAATGCAAGTCGACAGTTTTTCAAATCTTAATCACTATCAGGTCTGCAGAATGCGTACTGGCATTTCATGCATGATCTAAATAACAATCGATAGGCCTAACACATTTGTTTACATATTTATACAAGGAAACTTTTTAAATGTTTGATATTTACAATGAAAAATAAGTTTATAACTTCATATTTTTTCAGCAAGCATCAGTGGGTGGAAAAAAAGTTATCTATCAGCGTGAACAAATATTTTAGACTATTATCATTGCGCGTGTATACACCGGATGTTTCTGAAATACTTTTACAAACTTCAGGGGCAGGTTCCTAACACCAAAACAAGAAAAAAGTGCATATAAACATATGTCCGAAAAGCAATAGTTTGGTAAACATTCATTGAATAATTTTAATAGCAGATGTCCTGTAATTAGTTTTGTAAACAGACATTGAATAGTGTTATTGACAGCAGATGCCCTGATTTATATCCTCTTAGCATTGGCAAAAGTGTCATAAACTCGTTTACGTCTGGACACTCGCCTAGAAAATTGACCCCTTGTTGTTTGGCTGCAGTTCACCAAGTTACTGAGAATATTGTGTTTTATTGGCGCTGCAGGTAGGGCGGTCGGACTTAAACTCCGTCCACTTCCCTCCCACGAAGATAAACAATTTACCAAAACGTATTTTCTTTATCAATTTATGAAATACTTCCTTTGCTCATAATTATGAAGCATGGCTCCACCAATCTTTACTTTATAATGTAAACACTGGGAAAAAGTGGGAGGAGTTTGAGCCCGACCGCCCTAACATCAGCGCCAATAAAACACAACATTCTAGGTAACCTGACGAACTACAGCCAAACAACAAGGGGGTCAAGCAAAATACATTGTCAGATAGGCGAGTGTCCAGACCTGTTCTTCTACGACCGTGCATTTGACTAATGTTGTTTACCCTCCTTGCTCTGTGGTTGTAACTATGGACGTCTGTGAAACAGTATGACACCATGTGGAAGTATTTGAAAGTGTACGACAGTGCATGAGCCGACGTCTGCATTTGTGTGTGGAAGCAAGAGGACGTCATTTCCAATATTTACTATGACTTTCTGAGTTTGTGACACAAGGGCCATCCATGGCCGACCCCTCTACCAGCTCCTGTCGTCGTACCACGTTGTGTGACACCGTATAATATCCTCACTGTCCACGTGACGTTAAGTCCACTTACCTAACCGGTATTTGTCATGTGTTAGTGATCAAATATCCCAAGCAGAAGAGCATGGAAACCGTTTATCTGTTTCTAGGTAGGAACGCTCTCCAAATCAACGGATGTTTCAAACCATGTGTCAGTGAGAAACATGGAAGGTATGCATGCGGTGAAGGATGACGGGCGAGTGACTTTTTGAATGATGGATCCTGTAATTTATTTTATTCGTACTCGAGCGGTACCGTGGCCGCTGGGACAAACAGTAAAACGACTGACTTGGCTGGTAAGTAGGGCGGGAGGCGAGGGCGATGGAACGGAAGGGAAAAAAAGAAGAAAGAAAAAAGGGGGTGGAGGGGAACCGGTTTCACGTGCAGCCAACGAACCGAGTTGCAGCGGAAAGAGAGAAAATAAACAAACGAATAAAAACATGACCGACGGCCGCTGTGCCGCTGGGGCGGACAGAGAGCCTTGCGAACCAACCGCTCTCCGCTGACGGTGGGGAAAGACACGGGAGGGTATTATTTGAAACCAGTATCTAGCCGCTGAGACTGTGGTGCATATTCAGCAGTCATAAGGCGCTTATGAAAATTCCCTCGGACAGGGTAAGTCAGCCAAAATTTTAAATTTTGGTATAGCCTATGGAATATTGCCCCAGGTAAGTTTATCCGTGTACGAAATTTTAACTGATGGCCTCTCGATCAAATACTAAAACTAATATTATATTTGAATATAATCATAATACGTGTAAAGAACGGACTGTGGATGCAGTGTTTAGAAAAATATTAATCATGTGACTAATATTCTGGCATTTTTTCATTCCCGTCATTTTAAAACCTTGAACAGCACAGAAGGTTATCAAATAATTGTAATCGACAAAACCTGGTCACATGACTGAGATAACCTACTCTACTGCAGCGAGTGAATTTTCATAAGCGTCTATAGGAGAGTCTGCGCATGCGCCAAGACATTTAGGCCGTGTTTCCATGGAGGTCAGCACAGCAAGGGGGGAGGGAAGGAGGCCAATTTCGCCCCCCCCCTCCTCTCATCATGGTTTTTATATTTGTTCTGAGGTGTTTATAAAGTTGAAGAGAAATAATAATTTGCCGAAACATACATTACACGTGTGCATCGTATTTCTTTATTTATTGAAGTGTAAAGAATGAAATAACGGGTGTTTTGTTTGAGAAAAAAAAAACAACTCCCCTCCTTCCTTGGAATAAACCTTGGTGACGCCCATGCGTGTTCCAACTGACACATGACCCGATTTGTGGTGTTTTGCGTTTCGTAAACTACCGAAGGTTACGTACGATTTACCCATTACCAAATGCAGTGCCACAAAATCGCCGCCATATTGCAATAAGCGGTTTTTTTTTAATTATATTAAGATAAAAAAACTGTTTTAAACACCTTTTAGATTATTTGCTTAGCACTCGCAATTTAGGCCTACCGTTATTTTTTGTTTTATAACTAATGTACCGCTATCACGCTCAACATCAAAACAAAAACATTCTCCAGCTTCGGCAATGGGACATCAGGCGACAGGGATAGCTGCCAATTACTATCAGTTGAGGTGTTCCAATTGGAAGTTTACCAATAATAAATCGTAAAACTCCTAATCTCATCTCTAAAGTGAGTTGGAACATGGCCTTAGCGCGTCGCAGTCGTAAGGGGTTGCAGTGCCACGTATTAATTGCTATTGTAGTTCCCCAACCAAACAAAACCATCCTTCAATTCAGAAGACATTTTATGGCATTTTAAACTCACGCGAACTAACCTTAAACTATAGTCCGTTCACGATAAAGTGAGCACTTTAAAAAACCTGAGACGGTAACTTTTGAATGCGGCACAGTCTATTTACACTTTGATTACTGCTTAGAGAGCTTTGTTTGTATTAAAACAACGGCAGGAAACTCTAAATTATATAAGTAAGATTGCAAAATTCCTCACATTATCCCGAACCACCTATAATCTAGGCTGTCACATGGATGAGTCGCGTAAAGAAGGGGAAGAGCAACCCGAGCATTTCCGATGATTGCCGAATGTGCAGCATAGTCTCAGTGAGCAACCCGAGCATTTCCAATGACTGCCGAATGTGCCGCATCACGGGGGTAGCATAAAGTCGGAATGTAGGCGAGGAGAGTGATGCCAAGGGAGGGAAAGATCAGCAAATTAGCCAGCCGCCGTACTGCTTTAACCTCAAACGTACACATCAGACTGATATGTTTAAGGTAAATGAATGTATTATGCTCTTTAATTGATTATTTAGGTTGCAAACTCTATATTTAGCCGTGTTTACATTCCTCCTAATTAATATTTTCTCAATGTTTTAATTAGTCGGCCATATTGTTCATAACTACGTCAAGCATTTGTTTGGTTACCGACTCCCAGCGACATGCTCCATCTGAGCAGCATTATCTCAGCGAGCAACCCGAGTATTTCCTATGATAGCCGAATGTGCAACGCAGTTTCAGCGGCTAGGCATTATTGTCTTGCGTTGAGGATGTGCATGAGGGGAAGGGGGTGATAAAAGAGGCGAGATCTGAGGTTCCACGTGTCAAGTTTCAGCCGCACTCTACCTGGTGTCAGGTTCGTTCCTGTTCTCAGGCATGGCGGCGCAGGTGTGTAAAAACCTCACACCTCTCCCCTCCGGGCATAATGTTTCGTGCCGCTGTTTTACTAGGCTCTGCTCGCTTGCTTGCGCAATGTCACCTCCCGTCTTGTAATACGTCCAGTAACGTTTCAATTCGTTTAAAAAAAGTCGCAGTACTTCTTAAATTACAGTGTTGGGTGTCCCAGGGAGTTATCCCAGAAAATAAAAAGGCAGTCTTCTTACGTCTCCTTTGAAAGGTTTACTAACAGAAAAATATTTATTAATAACATCCTATCATTATTATTTAATATTTGCATACTTATTAGTCATATTATGTTATGATATAACTGTCAGTAGCAGGCCCTGCCGATAATGGTTATTTTATTACCTCTCTGAGCTATGATACGCACGGACGTGTAGCTATCAATGGAAAAGCGAATTTACTAAAAACAAAATTTTAAAAACGCTTTTGCAGTGCCATTTGTCCGGCCTATTTGGCACTTTAGGTGTGATCGTCAACATTATCATTTTTCCCTACAAATAAACCAACGGCATTCTGAAATGTAAATAAATGTGGCACGGTTTCCACATGCGAAAATCCGGGGACCGACCCTGCCAGGGTTCGAACCTGGATAGCCTAGATGGAAGGCGAGTGGTCTGAGCACTCGGCCGCCCGCGGTCCCTACAATTTACGCACATTCGTAAGGTTGCTGGTTCGATTCCCGGAACGGCTATCCTGGGGGCCGATTAAATATCGCCACCTGTTATTTGCACCGGCGTAACGCAACGCAAGTGCAGAGCAAGTTAAATGCTTCTTCTATGGCATTACGTGAGTATATAATTACAATACAGCGTAAGCAGACACAACGCAGGTGCAAATTTTGCGTTGCATCCGTAAAAAGTGACATTTAATTGCGCTCCTGTTATCAGTTAAGGCCTTGTTAGCGAGTTTTGCAATGATTTCTAAAATATTTTTTTATTGCTACCTAATAATCATATCAATATTTTGCTCCACAGTTTTGACACTTATATGTTATAATTTGTAGCTGATTTTTTTGTAGAAATACACGGAATGGTTTTATATATTTCATCACCCAAAGTACAAGGTTTTTTTGTCGTGAAAATATCCAAAAATTGAGCAAAATATTTTTTTCACTGACGAATGGTAGATTATTATTATAAAAAAAACGCATCCACAGTAATGTACACTGTGTGACTGCACATTGACTCGGTAAAAAAAAATATTTGAGTTATTGTCACCAGTCTGAAAAAAAATATCTCGGGAACAAGCCCTTAAGAGTGTTCAAGTGAGATAAAGTCATAATTTTATATTTTTATGAAATAAAGTTAGTTTTGTAGACGATACTTGCGAGTGCATTTTACTCTAACGAAACAATTGTAGCTCTCATAGTTTTCTCAAAACGGGGTGTCAAAGTCAAAATTTGCTTGATACGCTGCCATGCAAATAGTGAAAACCAACTAACATACTTAAACTAAATCATTCATTCTGAACTTACATCCCGTGAGATATGCAATAAAACATTTAAAAACCCACAACGTAATATTTCGAATTTTAAAAAAATCGCAAAAGTAGTGTAGAAAAAAGTTGCAAATTTAGAAAAAAAAAATTTTAATACAAAATTGTTCGCGGGATTTTTTTCAAATGTTTTATTACGTAGTCCATAGTAGGCTATGTTATTTCAGTGTGAATTATTTTACGTACGTAAGTCAATTGGTTTTCACTATTTGCATGGCAGCAGAACATGCAAATGTAGACTTTGACGCACCGTTATGAGAAAACTACGCCAGCTAAAATTGTTTCCTAAGAGGAAACTGCACTCACAAGTATCGTTTATAAAACTAACACTATTTCATGTATATATAAAATTATGACTTTATCGTACTTGAACCAATCTTCCGGAGCTGCTCTAGGCTAACGCTGGGAGAGTTCCTTGTGGTTCACGGCCGCTGCCCTTTATATTCCTGACTCTATGAGTCACTGGTATGTCTGTAACGACCTCGCTACCCACCTACTACTCTATGACAGAATAACACCTGAGGTGTCGTAGTATTTACTGTATTCCCTCTGTGACATGCGGTAAAAATAATTAAACACTTCTCGCAGCTCAAGGTTCCGCTCCTCCTGAAGGACAACATGAAAGTGTTGAGGTCGACACGGAAGCAACCAAGTCGGCAACGTATGTTTCTTCTTTACGACCGTGTCGTTAATCCACGGCCTACTTAATTTGCTTGCGTATTTATTGTCGTTCCAGAACGTCGCGAGTTGTCGCGGGTCCTTTAATTGGCTACCCGAATGTGTTCAGATCACAAATCTCACTGATAAAAAAAGACACAGGAGTTGTGTTCAACCTGGAAAATGTCACACTACTCGAAATGTTATTTACGGTTACATATACAGTTCCACGTTCTTTACGTTTTATTACTGAATACATCTGTGCAAGACATGTTTACTCCCTTCCTTTTTTTTCAACTGTTTGTCCTGAATCTGGGGTGTCATGGTGGCCCTTCGTCTCCCACCAAGGCGATCCGACGTCGATTCCTGGGTAGGATTTTCGCATGTGGGAATTATGCCGAATGCTGCTGCTTGTCGGCGAGTTTTCTCGGGGATCTCCCGTTCCCCCGCCCCTCACATTCTGGCACCACTCTATGCTTTATGAAAGTCAATAGAGAGAGAGAGAGAAACTGCAAAACAGCAGCAATCCTTGACTATTTATATTTGCCAACTTTATAAGCAAACATTTACCCAGAATGATGCATTTGTTAAACGTGATCTCTTGCACCGCAATGGACGACTTGAAAAGAGGCGGAGCTTCAGTCAGGTGTGGGGTACAATTCCTATCTCCATGGATACCGCAGCCGAACATAACCTTCATTTAGCTGTTTGGCATCACATGTCCCGGATGAGATGTACGTCAAGAAAATTGATTATTTGTTTGGAATTTGCCGGTTTTTACAGGTAAACATTAATCTTATGTATTTGCGTATCTTAACCATGAAATTCAAACTAATATGTTTTACCCTTGCAGTGCAAATCTATAAATGCGCAAAATTTTTGCTTTCTGCAATTACCAACAACTAACAAATCAGCATGTTTGTAAACAAGCTTTGTTTCCCACAGTATTTCCCCTGCGGTGTGACGTCAGGGGGCGTGTACTTCAAGTCGTCCATTAAATGTACGAGATTTCGGCGCCAGAGATTCTTCTTCAGGTACTCGGACATTCCCGTTACCCGTGCTCTTACTTCTGATGCCCTTCATTCCTGCACTGCTCCGTTCTCCCCTCAAGTCACCCCCCCCCAACCCCCCCGAGCTCAAGACCTGAATTTTAATGTCATTCAAGTGGCAATAATGCACGATTTTATGTTTGTGAGACATAGTGTTGGTTTTGAGACATTACATTTTGCACTCGTAAAACTTTTTTAGCTCTCATAGTATTCCCATAGCGGCACGTCAAATTTGAAATATGCAAGTTAGGGAACATACAAATAACAAAAGCCAACGAACTTACTCGAAATAAATTATTAACACTGAAATAAGGTATTATGAGTCGTATTATTAAAACACATCTTAAAACACACTCCTTACAAAGACATTTTATGTTTAAAAAATATTGCAGCAATTTAAAGCATCATGTTAACTTTATTTCAGAATTTTTTCATAGAAAGTAACTTTGTTGTATCTTTAAATCTTTCAGCATATTTTTTATAAATAAAAGTTAAATGATTGGTACTTAATGGAATTTACGGCCGTGAAACAAAAACAGCCCAGGAAAACCAATAAATCCACAACTAGGAGGAAGACTGACTCTTAAGAACCTATTTTGCTAGTGTAATTCTATCGCACAGACTTTTTTGACGTTCTTATCCCACGTGCCAATGTTTACCCAACACTGTGAAGAAACATTTCACCGCTGGACTTGGAAAGTATGCAGTCAACCGTGTAATGGTAAATCAGGCCTGCGGGTGAACGTGCACATTGGAGAAACTTATGATTTCTGTCTGCTCTTCGTCCGCTACGTATCCTTCCGCCTTGCATAAAAATAACACCGCACTGAGCCTAACGACTAGTAGCAATGCGCGGCATTTCAGACACTGCAATATAATAAAAATGGATACGATAGTAAAACAATAAAAAAAAAATTCGCATATTATTTCACTTTCGCAAATTTAACACATATATTTTTCTAGGAATAAGACAATTATGCTAGTTCATTCCAAAACTAATTAAATTTTATTAATTTTTCCTCATTTACTTATTTTTATCTGAGAAGAGTAAATGTTAACTCTGCTATTAAAAAAACCGAATTCCCTTTAACTTGCCCTATTTAGGGCCACGATTTTGTCGCGAAAATATTTTTGCCCCACTTTGTTTCAGTGACTCACGTGCGCATCGGCAGTTCTGTTTCAAGGTTATTGGCAGTGTGTCTTTGTTCAGACACGTTTCTCATTTGACTGCACCAATCAGAATAAGATTATTGTGAGTCTGTACGTGTATAATTTGCCAAGGCAAGTGAGAGTAAAATCATCCAAACACAGACGATATAGCAGAGCTGCAGGTGTGCTCATGACGCATCGAAACCAAATGTTGCAAAAACTTTTCGCCATAAAATCGTGGCTCAACCTACAGTTAGAGACCCCGAAATTTTGCGAATTCATTTGAGAAGACGTTATATTTCAAACTGCCGTACACATTAATAACGTTGGCGATTGGGCCACAGTCAAATGAAACACTTCCTTGAAGACTATGAACCAGTATCATACCTGCATGTAAACACTCACTGACTGCCGAGCTACCTTGTCATATATACAACTAGCCACTCACTGTAGCAGCAGCCAATGTACAAGTATCTGAGGACATAGTGTACACAGAAATGTGCAGTCCAGCCTGCTCGCCGTTGAACCCGCGAAATATCCGGGTCTGTACATATAGTACAGGTATTGCAATTTAGCTATTGACGTATAATTGGGCCGCTATCAGTGAAACATCATGAGAATATAAAAATTTCTAGACTGAGGGTGAAATCACAATGGCGCGACTTAGACGCGACGCAAATAACAAGATTACAAGATGTGAGCCAATCAGCGCCGAGACGGACGTGTTGACATCAAAGAAACCTCGGTGCTGATTGGCTGACATGTTTTGTTATTCGCATCGCGGGCATTCGCATCGCTTCTGTCACGCCATTGGGATTCCACCATGACTGTAGCCTAATTGTACGTGAAGTTAACAGATTTTGGACAGCGCTTAACGTCTATGTTTTTAGTGTGTGAGACCAAGCGAGGTGGACACAACTCGAAAGGACTCGGGTTCGATCCTTGACTCCGGACATCCTGATTTCCGTTGTCCATAGTTTACCGAAATCGCTCCAGGCGAATGCTGGGATGGTTCCTTAACAAAGGCCATGGCCGACTCCTCTCCCAGCTCCTGTCATTGTACCAAGTTGTGTGTCGCCGTCTATAATGACCTGTTGTCGACGAGACGTAAAACCCACTTACACATTACTTTTACCTTTTAGTAATTGAGAGACTTTTGGTCAGCGCTTAACATCAAGGTCTTGAGCGCTGGTGAGGGGTGACATGAGGTGAGTATGGAGCAGCGCCGGAATCACGAGGCGCGTGGATATCCCCGAGAAAACCTGCCGACCAACGGCATCGTCCAACACGAATCCCACATGTGAAAATCCGGGGATCGACCCCGTCGAGAATCGATCCCGGATCGTCTTGGTAGAAGGCGAGTGCTCTAGCCACTGCGCCACCGCGGTCCTCTTCTAGTACGTCAACGTAGGTAGTTTCGGCTAGTGATGTCGCGTCCCACATAAAATAACGTGTATAGGTAGTTCGGGATCACGGTCGTAGAAGAACAGGTCTGGACACTCGCCTATCTAACAATGTATTTTGCTTGACCTCCTTGTTGTTTGGTTGTAGTTCGTCAAGTTACCGAAAATGCCGTACTTTTTGGCGCTGTTTTCCGGGCGGTCGGACTCAAACTCCGTCAATTTTTTTCCATTGTTAAATTTATAAAGTAAATAAAGATTACTAGAGCCTTTTCTTAAATTTGTGAGCGAAGAAAGTGTATCGTAAATTGATAAAAAATACGTTTTGATAAATTGTTTATCTTAGCGGAAAGGAAGTGGGCGGAGTTTAGTCCGACCGCCGTAACATCAGCGCCAATAAAACACAATATTCTCGGTAACTTGGCGAACTGCAGCCAAACAACAAGGGGGTCAAGTTTCCAGGCGAGTGTCCAGACCTGTTCTTCTACGACCGTGTTCGGGATGAAGTGAGAACTAAAAATTTAACCTTTGGAATATATCACTAGTCGTTACTGCATTGAATTCAACATTAGCCATATTTTCCTTACTCTTTATATGGTTGGCAGCAAATTATTGAATATAGTTCCGTGTATTTTCCTATTCTAATACAGCAATACTATAATAAAACGAGCTCAAATTGACGTACTCATATTTTATATGATTAATTAATTTTTTTTATCAAACCATGTCGTTTCCTACAGACTGCACAGTTTGTCTTGCACGCGCAAGCTTAAGTGACGTGTCCAGAGAGGTAAGGCGTTCCCATCGTTAGTCGTTACGCGCGGAAAGATACAAATAGGCTGAAAATAGAAATTTAGCAGGGCTCTTTTGAGAACTATCTTTATCCCGAACCGCCTATAAATCGCTATTGTTAGTCTCGCAGGGCTCTGGTGTAGGAAGCCAGGCTGCGTGGTAATAATGACATCGCTGTGTCGACTTGCGACAGCGCGCTTCCCTCGCCGCGCCTCGTGTACACGGCGCGCTCGCCGGACCGTGGAAGCGAGAACAGTCACGGCCAATGACTGCCGCAGTTCACTGCGACGAGACATGCCCTCTGGCACACACACAGGCAGAGATATAACCACCGCAGCGCGGGTTGCATTGTATCGCCTATTGTACCGGCGCAAGTTCTGCCCGACCCGCCGACGCGTACGTTGGTTCACAATCAAGGGCGCCCATCTTAGAGATTGTAAGGGACGCCAAGATCATTATATGTGTTTATGTCAACAGGAATGGATATAGTCTGTGTATAAATTTGTAGCCACTGATATATTTCGAAACATGAAACCGCGTAGATTACGAAACTTATCAAACTGCAAATAGTTTGTTACACGTTTTGTTAAAAAACAAAATTAAACACATTGAGGAACATCTCTCAGTGGGGGCTGCCAACCCCCTTTTGGGCACACTTGTTCACAATTTAAAAACATAAGCATAGAACATATAACATAACAGTAGAAACTTTGCACGACCAGACGCCTTGTGCAAAGTTAGTTCACCACTGGATTCTTACTGTTACGTTTAGCCAATTGCATTATTCTCGACAAATTTGAAATATTCCTTGCTGTATAAAAACAATCGAGGGTTATCGATACATATTTAAAGTGTAATCCTATTTGCAGATGATGGGAAATATATAAACAAAGTTTATCGTCAACTGGGGTTACTTGGGACTGCAGGAAAACTTGGGACATTTTTTCAGGCATTTTTATTTGGTACGTTGCAGTACTGAATGAAGAAGTTGTACTGACTATTTAAGTACGATATTTCCGATAATGGTTCCTTCAGTTTTTTCTTACTATAAAGTCTACCGCGTGTTAAATAATAATCCCAGAATAAGAGTCCCAAGTTTCTTGCAGTCCCAAGTGACTCCAGTTGACTGTAAATATTTCTAAATTACCTTAAATTGGTAGCGTTCTTTGAATGCATGAGCAAGTTGAATAATTTTCGAATAAACTTAAATTGGCTGAAGCTTTTGCACATCGTTCGGCGGCCTGAACCGGTGTTAAATACAATAAACTGTCATTGTCTGCAAATTAAATTTCTTTAAATTATGTAATTAGCGTATTACATCACGTCAAAGTCGTAGTCTCACTGTCTGTCACCCATACAAACAGAATTAACTGTTGTAACGAGACAGCGCTCGAGCGCATGTAGGAGAGGCGGCGAACAGCCCAACTCCTCTTCCCCCCTACCTACCTTCCCGGCGACACGCGGCCCTAGAATATTTAGGAATACAGAAGTGAACTAGCCGGCAGGACAGCAGTTCTACACACCAACAAAATGGCTTAGCTGGTCAGCAACATGGCAGAAACGCCTACCGCCAATCAGTGGAAGGGGATTTCCTTGCTAGGCTGAAGCCAGGCCAAAAAGAAACCTGCAGTAACACGCAGGAGGTAAAACAAAACAAAAAAGTACGGGTATGGCGTCAAGGACCTCAACCAGCCAATAAGTGGTGAGGTTCGCACGTAACAAATCAGTCTCCGCGTCATTTCATGTCTGTAGAACTATTTAGTCTGTGGCTGGGCTGCATCTGCCTCCTTCATAGCTGACAACACAAGCTATCTGAGCGATGGTGGGTGAGCACGAGCCTAGGCGATGATCGAAAGTTACCGTAACACCTGGAAACTTCGAGTTACGGTAAGCGGCATCCTGTCCCTTCTCCGAGATGCTAGAATGTTGAGGGTGTCATCGCGGCAGGCTATAAATACCAGCTCGTGGTGAGAGTTATTGTGGCGTGTAAGTGGCTGACTCGGCAGCCAAGGCGAAGTGAAAGTGTCGCAAGTACGGATAGCTGCGGAACAGTTTTGAGTGTGTCTGGACGGTGCAGTTGATTGTGAAACGGACGAGCAGGTTCAACTATTACTGTATGTTGTGAGAGATTTCTGCAAAGAGACGTATGTATTCAGACGAATTTTGTGTGTGTGTTTGTGTGTGAGAGAGTCATATATTAACTGTGAACTTAGAGTAGGAATTATTGATCTAGGAAAAATACTGAGAATAATATTTGTTAATATTAAAATTCAGAGTGTGAATGGCATCTAGATAACTGTTGTATAATTAGTGTAGAATATTTTATAAGGTTTGTTATAAATTAAGAAGTTTAATTATTTTACTTAATTTATCAAGTCCTTCACCACGCTCGAACTGGTTGCGCCGACGACACAAAATTTGTAACCTTATTATAATTATGTAAGTTACATTAAATAATTAAAAAGAAAACAAAATCACTGATCTACTTTCGGATATATTATGAAGGTAACATTTCTGTGATGTTTTACAATTGTGATTTTTTCCTTAAATTTTAGCTTAGTTCGATAACTTTTATGTTACAAAACTTTTCTTTGCCTAACTAGCCTACATAGGTACTCTGAAGCAGCCCTTATTATTCACTGTAAATAATTTCATTTCTTCTGTATCTTCATCAATGCGTCATCTAGTCTTGTGGCGTAGCAGTTTAGTCCTGCCTTGGCGTAACACTGTCTCCGTCTCAGTAACTATCTGTGCTTTCTTAGTTGTGATGTTCTGAGTTTTCTCAGTTTTGTTTGTGCATTTACCTTTAGCTATTCGCTTTGAATATTATTATTTTTTTTCTTAAATATACATTTGACATAGTTCCTTATAGGAATATATACACATACACAGGAGTGTGAGTTGTGTTGAATAGTGATCAACTCGGGTTGTTATGTTAATTGCATTTCTTTTTTCACTCATGGCTTCAGCACGTCAATCGTCTATTTCCAAAATATTTCGCTTAATTCCTCAATAGCTTGTTACTGTATTAACACATGTTATCACACCCTGGATGCAGACTTGCTACCGGGTGCCCTAGGCATCTGCTTGCCTCGGAAGACGACATGAGACGTGGTCCTACAATGGAGAGGCGACGGAATGAGCATGGCCGACCCCCCCCCCCC
>PNEQ01103274.1:0-21760 GCA_003012365.1 Medauroidea extradentata | reverse complement strand
CATCATGTTTCGGATGTGCTAGTAGTCACGTCCGCCGCCCTCGAAGGGTTAAGACGCAGTTGGGACAGGTATCTATGACGTAGGTTCGGCGGGATTCCCACTATGAGCCACCCGGGCTTTGAGTCATCGGCCAGCCCTCAAGGTGTTACGAAACAGCCGCCGACCACTGGCCTCCAGGAACATGGCACGCAACAGTATGTTATTCATTATGTTTGTATATTTAACTTATTCATAATTTTGTGTAACTCCCTTTTTCAACTGTTTGATTTGGTTAGTTGTAATTTTTATTTGTGTCTGCAGTACGTCAACCAATGCGTGTTTCTTGTTATTTATTCATTGTCTAATGCTTTTACTAACACTTGTGTTGTTTTGTTAAGCAAGTTCACGTCTACTCATTTGTATATGTAAACTTTCTGCCTTATGTGCACATTTTTTTGACTTATTCTTGTCGGTTCGCACTGGACATATGAAGGCTTTAAAAATTAATAAATACATTTTAACATGACTAACATCTGGCGGTCGAGTACTGTATTCACTTGGCCATGAAACCCAGCTAACCTAAGTAATGTGCTACTCTTAAGCACTGAATGTTTGCTTGGTTGGGAACCTGAATCCCGAACCGTGCTAACTCGAAAATGTATGGATTAGAAAAAAAATGTAATTTCTATACTGTGTCCGTTTATTTCTATCTGAAATAATATACTAATGGAGGTAAAAATATGTTATTTTAATTAGTTACATATTAAAAAAAAGTATAAATGCACGCGTGAGAGATAGTACTTTTGATTGCTATTTCATAAATTTTGGAGTTAGCATGATTTGGAATTCAGGTCCCCTACTAACTTATGTGACCATTGAACTGATGTGTAGCAACAAAGGGAAGGGTTTCTATCCTCACCAAATATAGCACAGTAGGGACCGGAGTTGCACCCGTACACAGATGTCGACAAAGAGCAGTCAGTCTAGGACGCGGTCAGAATTAGACACGTCTGCCCTCCGGCGACTTGAAGGAGGCACTGCGGTTGTGCGCGTGAAGCCATAAACTTCTGCCTACACAACACCCACGTTTAGAACGCTGACAACACCACCGCGGTCAAAGCACCCAGTCCTATCCATTGTCCGGTGATTATGAACATGCATTTCTATTTACACTGTTTTGTCTATTATTATTCTTTAAATCTGACTGATCGTCACCATTTTTACTTTTTGTATCATAATTTTTCTTTTGGGTACATTTATGGAGCTTTAAACTAACTGTCTAATAGAATTCGTATTGATAGAACTTTTGAGATCACAAATAATTGCTTGCCGTTACTGTTGCTACAGGTGCAATTGAAGTAAAAAAGTAATACGCATATTCTAACTTCAATAAAGATCTGTAAGAACAGAAATGTCGAAGAAATATTTATGGTGTCTGAAATTTTACTAATATGTGTTCTATTTGGCAGAAAAGTTCAAGATTCATAGATTTACACAAAATAAAAAAAATAAAAAAACAAAATACAAAAATTCAAGCAGCGACGATCTCTCAATCTTAAGTCCTAAAATACAGAAAATATCATTAGAGTTTCTTATTAATGAGCTAAATTTTTTATATGAAGCCGAATATTCTGAAACAAAAAAAATATTAATAACTGCTGGATTATTGTCAATTAATCTGAGATTTATTTCAGTCAATAGCCAACGAAAGCCATGCAGTTTTATGATTTGAAAAATTACAGTTTATAAGAAAACAATTTTCAATACATGTGAAGGTTTGTAGATACCTGCTTCCATTTGGATATATTTAATTACTAACTGCCCCTTTGCGGCTTCGCCCGCGTGTACTGTAGAAAAGAGTAACTAACTTTTAATTACGTACTAATTGATGGTGTTACTATATTCTCTGCATATCTTTAAAACATCAAATACAACTAGCTTTATCCAGTCCACTTCGCTGAACGTACTTTAATTGTAGAACATCTTTGTTTTTAATTCATCTTTATCTAATATATAAAATTCTCGTGTCACAGTGTTTGTTTCCATACTCCTCCGAAACGGCTAAACCGATTTCAATGAAATTTTATATATACATTCGGTAGGTCTGCGAATAGGTTTTTATATATTTTTTATACTTCCAAGTGCTATTGTTTACTAAATATTTTTAATTTAATAATTTTAGAACCCGGTCGATAACTGTGTGAGTGATAATTGATCAGTTATCCCCACGAGCTGATATCAGTCTATCCCCACCAGGTGTCACTGCTCTATTATTATTATTTATTAATTTATTTATTATTAGACCTCTTTCAATTATATAACACACTTACAATAATTTATTTATGTGACAAAACAACGTTTGTCGGGCAGCTAATTTCTCTATAAAATAGATGCCCGACTGCGGCTTTGTCCACGTGAAATTTTGCAATGTAAACAGTAACTCTGGATAAAATATGTGATGAAGGCATTTAACAGCTAGCGTACTCAATAACAGTGAACTATAAATTGTCTTAGCTTAGTGTAAAGAGCGCGCGCAATATGTTCGTATGATGTCATAGTAATTCCCATCGCGAAGTCTTGCACGGGATACGAACCCGTAACCCCACCCCTCCCACACCACAAACTTTATACAATACCTGAGTGAATGTTTAAATGCAGGCCGTCATAATTATTTCGTATTTATGGGTAGGTTGGCAAAAAGAAACAATTGTTGAATTATTTCTCCGTGATCTTTTTTTTTTTCGGGAGTCTGTAAAATTTTACTGCTGTTCACATCCTTAATTTTGGAAATTCATAAAATCCTGAATTTCTTTTGTAGATATTTACATAAGCTTCATTCTTATAAAAAAAACCATCTCGATATCCCATTGTGTGTAAGCGGTACAGATGATTATTTGAAAACACATTTTATTTTTTTAACAGCTTTCAAGGACGAATTTCGAAAAATCCTAAAATTACTTCATTTATATTAACGAAAGATTTATTTTAAAGCAAAAAAATATTTCAATATTTCCACTGATTTAGCAGATAAGTGGGATTAATTAAAAACACGTTTTATTTTTAAGAACTTTCAAGGACGAATTTCGAACAATTAGAAAAATTATTTTTAGATACTTTCTTAAAGAAAAAATCTCCTCACTATTTGAAATGGTTTAGGAGAAATCTCGGATTAATGAAAAACACATTTTATGGCATTTCACCCCCTTAATTTTTGAATATCACAAAATTAAAAAATTCATAAATATGCATTTTGTTACGCACCTTTACCCATGTAGCTTTCCACTCGCTAGTACCAAGCTGAATTGTGCAACCTGTATTAACTGAATTGATTAGCTATGTTTATAAATTAACCAAATGAGAAAATATAAATTTTATTCGATACTATGTAAGAAAACATGTGTGACTATATTTGGTAATTCGTTACCAACAGCGAAATGCGTAGTGCAATCGTTGATTGATCTGAATCGCATGAAATTACCGATAACGGGTTTCAATACGTGGTTTTCAAAAGTGTTAAGATTAATGTAAACTAGATTTAAGGTAGTTGCCTCGAATATTATCGTTAAAAGTAGTAAGTTCATATAGTACGGCAACATCATTATTTGAAGTGTGCAATTGACAAATATTAAAAGTATGTAGATTTAAGACGTAGAGAAACTTAATTTCAAACAGAATTTCTCAGTGTGTCACGGGAAATTGGAGTTTGTAATATAAAAGTGCCCGGCTATTTACAAACGAGAAAAATATTATGTTAAAGATGTTTAACGTGAATCCAAGGTAACCTCATACATTCCATATGTGGTCGGCTATCGAAACTCAGCTGTTACCTGAGCACACTATTTGCGTGCCAGTGACTTGAGCATACCCTTCCCCTGGAAATCAAAGACTGATAATTCAGAATATATGTCATTTAATTTCAAATTAGAGAATGTTGATGACGTCAGCGTGAGGATAAGAATATTTTATGATTTCCAAGGGTTGGATACCAGGATTACTTAGAATGGAGAATAAGCGACTTAAAATTAAGGACAGTGTCGCGAAAGTGTATAATGGATAAAATGATGCGTCATGACCATACTTAATTACACTAACTAGCGAACAGGATAAGGTACCAGACTTCTTCCTCAAACTAGGTGCGTTTTCTGGCAGACATTTAAGTAGGTGACTTCCAAGATTGATAGGAAATGGCGGCTGAGTTTGTGACGGAGTGAATTTGCGGCTAAATAACTGGGCTCACCGGACTTCTGCTTCTTTGGCTCAGTACCCTGGGATGAAATCCACTTCTCCCGATTCAGTGGATGGCCGATGTCCGTCCTTGTGAACGAGGTCTGCTGGGAAGATACCTCGTTGAGATCCGGCCTCTGGGTTCCTGACAGCAAATGCAGGCTCGGAAATTGGCCTGACATCTTCTTCAGCTCCGGCGGTGTAGTAGAAGTCCTCAATCGACCTCGGATAAACCTATTCCTACGAGCGATCATCGGCGTAGGTGGGCAGTAGAAGTTGCGACTTCTCGAAGTTCCGAAATCCGACAAAATTCCAAATTTATATGCTTCTGACCAAACTACCGGAGATTCAGTTCCAGGGCATTTTTAGCTGAAATATTCTCTTCTGTCGTTCTCAACCCAATGTCTTCGCAGCCCCATCAAATACGTGATATGTTGGTCGCCGTCCGAACGTATTCTCCCCTTTCTTTCTATAAAAATTTTTGCCTTTGCCCCAAAAACGTTTCAAACAAAAACTTCTGTTTTTTCTTTTTTCACGCAGTTGTCTCGCCTTCGTCTCGCTATTACTCGTAGCACACCTAGCTTTGGGATCGATTCTGGCCCTTAACCTGGTCACGATTTTTATCAAATCATAAAAATCTACGTGAAGTAGTGAGAAACCTTGGAAACCATATTTCCTCGGTTAATAAAATATTATACTGACATAAAAACAAAGCGCAATGTTTATAAAACATCGTGGCTCGGTATATCTATGGCCAAAGGTTAATACAAAAATATATGTGAACTGGCCTGCAAACAACCACTAAATGACTTAATACAATATCTGTAGTATATATCGAATCCTATATTACAAGTTTCGCCTCTTACGTGATGAAAGCAATAAATAGGACTTCATATTTGACCAGGGTCAAAAAATTTAAGAGAATCTGTGATTGTGGAAAGCCCACAGAAAAATGAACTTGACAAAATAATAGTAACGAAAACCTAATTCAAACCAACAGTGTAGGGTAAAACTATTATTAATAATAACTGTTTTTTTTTACATTATACATTTCATACTTCTTCGTTCGGGCTTCTCATTACGTAAAAACAGACAGAATATTATGTTTTACACGAAATTACGGGATCAGACACATATCAGGACATTTTCTTTACAAATACATATTTTTTTTCCTGACAGCTTAGAGAGTAATTTTTACCCCTGTAAAGTCCACGTTTGCAACAAAAAAATTTTCGTACTGTACTTCTTCAATTTTGTTAATGCTATTGGCCAAATTAAGGTATTTCATTACCTCTTGTATGATAGTTGACGTGTTATTTACTGCCTAAACATAATATCCGGTCTGGTGCGGTAAGTCCTCACTGGCTATAGAATTTAGTATCTTCTGTTTGGGTGGCATGATTTTATTTCATGAACGTGTTGCACGTCTTGTTTATTTATGGACGGTGCCCATATCATCGGCCAAATAGTGTACTTTTCTCCACTAATTAGAAACTATTTTAACGAACTCAATATTACATGCCTTCAGAACTTAATTTTATAAACTATTGACTGAATGAGCGGGCAAAATATTGCACAAATAAAAAAATTACTTTATTTTCACAAATTTATGTGATAAAATTCTGACCTCCCAAGTTGTGTTTCACTTAGTGTAAGGATTATTAAAATGTCATTGCAACCGCATATTCAGGGCATATTAACCCTCTCTGCAGCTTTGTCCACGATAATGTTCATAACACACAAGATGTAAACGTATTCCATTAGAGTTAACAAAGAAGTGTCAATGTCCAATAGAATTGGTGACATACCTCAGTTCCTAACTACACTGCTGTTTCAGAAATATAAGCTATACAACAATTAAACTACTTGCTGAATGGCCAATAATATTTTATTTGAAATTATGAAATAGTCTTTCTTGCTAAGGTCTATGTTTAAGGTAAATTTCGTACACCTTCGCTTTGCAAACCACAAACCGACATTAAACATCATTATTCTTATGAAGTCCATATAATGAGATTACAGTTAAAATAGTCACTATTTTGTGTAAGCTACTACTGCTTAAATGTTTTGTAGCTTTCTATGACTTACGTGTGTAGAAGATTTCCTAACGATTCTGTACTATGCATATGTATGCGAAACAAATAATTAGCGTGATATAGCTTAAATAAATATAATGTATGAAAACATAAAGAAGAAATCCAGCTAAATGAATAAAGAATTAATTTTTTGTTGCTTTTGAGCAGAATTTTTTTTCGTGCGAATATGTAAGTATATGTTCGATTCTTTGCTACATTCTGTGCATTTTTACTACTAAAACGTCGAAAATATTTTAGTTGGTCAGTAATATATATAAACTGCAGACTTAGTTTCAAGACACGTTTTTTTTGTCGTAATTTAGCATTTCATGTTTTACAGAAGAATAAAAATATTTAAATTGTGAATAATCCAGTTCCAATTCATTTTTAATTGTTTGAAGAAAATTTCTTTACTGAGATTAGTTAATTTAACAACAATTTTTTCGACGTGAACGTAGAAAATAAACTAAAATTTGTCACAACTCTGGTAGAATTTGACGGAAGTACGTTATTAGCGTACTTCATCAATATTCATTGCGAGTTATTCTATCTTCGAGAGTTCTGCTTTAATGAAATGTTATATTTTTACGTTTTACTGTAGTATTTTTGTGTTTGAAACATACGCTTCACAAAAAAAAAGTCAGTAGCAGGCACGAAAAAAAAAAAAATGTAACTAAACATTGGCATCACAACCGAAGGCTTGTTAAAACCGCATGCAAAGTTTGACATCAGGCGAATGCGTCACGCACAGAGGGAAATGTATCATTTGTTTTTGCACGGGATATTCGCTTCACGTAGTTTCAAACAAACCCCCAGAATAGCCCTGCTCGACAGAATAACAATCACAATCTCAAAGACATTTTACAGAACAGCAGGTACAGAAAAAATAACACGTATCTGAAGGGTCTCGCAAACGAAGGAAGTCTTTTTTGTATTAAAAAAGTTTGCTTTTGTTGTTGTTTGCAAAACGCTTCGATATGATGATAAAAGAGGGGATCCTTATAAGCAACTCTACCAAACAATTTCAGGGACTACGCTATAGTAATGCACACATTGTTAAGGTCTAGAAACACCATTGTACTGAGTATATTGAAACAGTCTCTCAATAAAAACAAGTATTGTCTTCAAACAGCATTCCGATCCAAATCTGCTATCAAAAGTATGGTCACCAGGGTAGAACCAGCCACTGAAAAATTACAAACTCACAACTGTGTATATCAGATACCCTGCGAATGTGGTCATATGTACATTGGAGAAACTGGCAGAGCTCTTTCAACACGTATCAAAGAACATAAAAACAATTGCAAGAAAGGCGAAACCCAAAAATCTAGACTGGCCGAACATGCATGTGAAAATAGCCACAAAATTCTTTGGGAAGACTCTAAACCACTTACACAGGAAACTGACAAAATTAAAAGAAAAATCAAAGAATCAGCCTTTATTATTAGCAATAGCAATATTTTCAGTCAACATAGTATTGAATTAAAAAATATGTGGATCCCATTGATTAAAAAAAAACAACTTTAGAGTACAAAACAAAAACACACACTCAACCCATCACAACCAATCAGAGTCAATCTATGCTGCGCGACTAATCAGGAGACAGCTTGTCTCCCATTGGCTGAGCAGGATAAGTGGGCTTACCCTATATAAACCCATGGTTTTTACAGTCTCCTCATCAGTCGCATTCGTGTTTCCTGAACCCTGTGTGTCTACCTGATGACGGGAACAGATTCCAGTTCCCGAAACGTCGTAACACTGTCTGTCTGGAAAACTACTGTGTCTTGTTTCGTCTCTTCGTTGTGTCGTTTGTCTTTTCTGTATATGTCTGTTATCTGTTGCGTTTTGTCTCGTCTATTTGTTGTGTCCTTTTGTTATTTTTCTGTTCGTGTCTGATATTTGCTGTTTTTTTTTTTTGTTTCATCTCATCGTTGTGTCGCATGTTACTTGGTTTTTTACTTTATTCGTAATTATTTTCATTTATTATCTGTTTGTTCCTTGTTTCTATTTGACCCGATTCCATTTTGGAATTTCTTGTTGTGTACGTTTCTTGCCAACTAAAGCATACTCTTCTTATATTATGGTTTTCTTTTATTTGTTTAGTTTTCTTTGACAGTCATTCAATTTGCAATGGAGTACGTCCAAGAAACCGAATCCAGTCAAAAACAAGTATATACGAAATATGATCTTTGTGCGATTTGTATGTGTACAACCAATTATAATAAACTGTAATACAATAAACTGAAATATTTATTTATCTCATATATATATATATAATTATTTTTTATTTATATTTATATACACACATACATACCGACGATATACTTCCAAAAGTGACCAAGTCATAAATGGTATTTTATGGGAAAACGAAATAAAATTGTAGAGCATAAATGTGGTAAATCACTAACAAGTAAACTTTAAACTAAGGCAATTGTTCCTGTAACACATACATATTCGTACCAGCAATTCGGTCAGTATATCTAATTTTGACTCGGTCACTTTTGGCAGTACACCGACTATACACATATACACAGCAACACACACACAAACACACATATACAAAATTTTAATTTATTTCGTAAATATCATAATGATATTTTATCACATACAATGTTAGATTGCAAGTAATGAATTGAAGTATTCCAAACTAGTTGCTTGTAAAACATACTTATTTATTAAACATAACATATTACATACTAGACTAGACAAAGTAGAATGCAGCATTCTCATTACATAATTTTACACGGGTTTATTTGTCAGTAAATTTTAACTATTATATTTTTATTTAAAAAAACTTTGTTTCACCAAACAAACATGTGTGTACCTAAATCTATTGCTTAATATTGTCTTGTCAACTTCGAAAACCAAACGTATAAATAATAACTGCATTTTACTGTCAATGAATCTCAATAATGCTAATTATTCTTATTTAGTTATCAAATATTTAATGAACCATAGTGACGTTGAAGTTACATACAAAAAATTGACAAATAACAAATAACATAACTTTTATGACACATATATTTTGAAATTTATAGGTATTTTTCCAACACTTAAGTAATAAAGAAAAGAGACACTTCGTTTAAGAAATCAATAAATGTTTACAGCAAATTGGATTAATTTTGTTACAGACATCCTCTTAACGATCAAAACTTGTTTTTCATTATAAGATTTATTATTTTTCTAGAAATTAATTGCGTTCTATAATCGATTGCTTCTAGCAAATAACTCAATTGCTTCAGGACACAAACACAAAGTAGATTTAATTATTAATGGTTTCGGAAGACAAAACACATTCCTAAAAATCTGACGAATGTTTGGTGAACAGCATCTCACATTTATAAATTTCGTATTTCGCTAACAACACAGGAGATACAGTATTTTTAAAATTTGTATGTAACAGCTGAGAAATGAAAAGAAACTATGAGTATTACAGAATACCGTCTTACTAAATTAAAATCTTTTACGTCATTACGTGAGGCTAAGGAATACACATACTTGCACGTAAAAATAAAACCAATGTACCTATTTCTGTGGAACTGTACTTATATATACTTTCTTATACACAACTTTGGTAACATAAATACGTAACACATGCTTACACAATGCTGCAGAAGAAAATACAGTATTTCGTAACAACGTTCATTTTACTAACGGCTGAGCTACCGACGAAACAACATGGTGCCGTAATATTGTTAAAACTGATAGAGGTTTTTACTGTTTGGGAGTTAAATATTTCGTTCCGTTTGACGAACAATGTATGAAAGAAATTATTACGTCTTCATTAGAATGCCAATGTACTATTAATTGTTACGTAAAGCCTGCAAGGCCTGATAGAAATGTTGCGCGTAATAACGAATGGTATTTTCAGCAGGTAAAAAGGGCTAAACGTCTTATTGTCAGCAAAGTCTTTAGAATCGAAAACATTTAATCAGAAAGACAAGGCCGGCAATAATTAAGTGGTTAGACAACTAGAAACCAACCACGTGATTCGGGTTTTAGTTTCTTTTAGGTTACTTCTGATGTTCGCATCTGGAATTCTTGGCTGACGTTGATTGTCACTGGTTGGTGGGTTTACTCGTGTCACTTCCGTTTTCTCCTATTATTTCGCGTCAACGTTGATTCTTACTGCCATCATAAGGTTGACGCTGTTAAATATTAACGATTGGTCTCTCCATTCTCCACTTCACCAGACAGGACGTGGGGATGTATAGAGAAACATTATAATACATTGTTTTACATATAATTATAGGCACTATTATTTCGCGTATTTATTCTAAGTCAGGTTTAACGTCAAGGAGGCATACTTCACTGACATTCCTGCGATCGGACGACAGTAGTTTTGAAATACATTTGACGAATGCAAACCAGTAATAAATAAGTAAAGAATGCGTGGTGAACTCACGTGATACCCGCTTGTACGGATTGAAGCCAATAAATATTGAACTGTGTGCATTGCGTGTATAGAAGTAGGCAGTCTAAGCTGTAGCCAGATGAATACGCGAATTAATCGTGCCTCTCTCTCTCTCTCTATAAATAAATAAATAAATAAATAAATATATAAATAAAATAAAATAAGCATAATTTTACGTTTTTGCAATTTTCCATGGTTGAAAACACAAACATGAAACAATTAAAATGTGGACTATACTGATACCAGTGTATTGGTGCTACCATGACATTACTTAAACTTATTCAACTTAAATCAAAGGAAAGCGACTGATTTTCGTTGAAAATTGTACTACACCATGTTTCAGTTTTTTTTTTTTTTTTTTTTTTAACTGCTGCATGTGCAAATCTACATAGCCCTGCTTCTTGGTTAGCAATTTTAGGTCAGTAAAATAGGGACCGGACCTGGAAGTGATTTCTGGAAAGCTGGAAATCATCTTAAAACATTTATTTGGTGTTGAAAACATAATATAATATCAGTTTGCACCCCCACAGATGGTGTGCATAATTTTTGAGAGCCAAAAAACCTCGAAATGTTCTTTATTTTTCGGACTTTTTTAGGTTTTTCGATTATAACTTCTGAACCGAGCTTCCTACACGAAACTCCAGTCCCACAAAAATTAAAGAGCATTAAATTCTGCATCGAATGAGTCCTTCAACGGTAAAATTTGATCAATTTATAAGCTGGTAATCGATGGCCAAAAACTACTATTTTTTTCATATTCGCGAATATCGACTATTCATCTACTTTCAGTTGTCAGTAGCATCCAAACGTATTATTCAATTTTTAAAAATCATTGAATAAAAGTTAATTGCAACTTAATTGGGCTTTTAGAGAACATCTCAATTTTAAAATTTGACCCATTTAAGTGTTTATATTTAGGAAAATTCGAAAAAAAATCATGGTGTGAAATCCAACTGCCTTGGCCACTCAAACATTTTCTTGTATTGTAATTTTACGTTTTGTGAAAACAGTTTATTTTACACTACCTTCTTAAATTTGTAATACAAAACGTAAATGTAGGTACTCACATATTAATAATATGCAACAAATGTCTCAGGTGCGCTGTCTTTTCGACACTGATGGGCTCCCCTCACTAAGAAATGGAATTTCACATGTCATGGCGTTGGGATCATCGTCTTTCTCCGCCTCCAAAAGCGCGCTGGATTTCTCGTCATCTTCCTCCAAAAATGTGTAATTATCTTCTTCTTCTGCGTCCAAATTCAGTGAACTACTCACAATTTCCTTCTGTTCAATGGCGGCGTTGGAGCATGCCTGCCCCTTGTAATTCAGGCAGATGGTAGAGCATTTTAATGCGGCCTTCCTGCAGGAGCACCTTCCCATGCACCCCAAGACACACCGGCACGAGATGGAGAGCAGCACCTCGTTGGGAGAGCAGGTTCTTTTGTTGTGGTTATGGGGAGAAGACCATGTGTTGAACTTTTCCAACCCCAACCGAGGGGGTCTAACTGCTCTCTCCCTTTCCACACTTGAACCTCAGGGAGTGTTGTCGTGCTGCAGTGGTTGTAGGGGGCAGAGCAGCCAGGTAGAATGCAGCCTTTACCAGAGCCTTGATGAATATATTTTACCGAAGTACATCCAATGAGTTGTGCGTGTCGTTCGGCGAATAAACAGCAGCCAGGAAATGCTCACCAGCTCTGGCAACCTCATCCTGCGACATATCTGGGGCTTGGAAATTTTTCGCAGCTTCCTGCAAATCTGTATTGTCCTCCAGGACTTTAACAAACTTCATCTTAACCTGCCGAAAAAATTACGATGTGGTGTCACATCCGCTCATGGCATGGAGGAAGAGAAGGTGCTCTTTGATGGTATTTGACCGTTTCAGCAGTCCTTGGAAAAACAACTGGTTGGACGAGGTGCCCTTCCCTTGTTTCATCAGGAAAATGTTGAAGAAGTTGGTACCAATGCAGTGAGAAGTATGAGGAGGTCGGTGTCTTCTCCAACAATAACGACCTTGGAAAACTGAAATTATTTTGTTATGGCTTCTGTAACAATGAGGACGTCTGCATCTTCAATAGCTTGGCTGACTGTAAAACCCTCGGATGTAAGTTTTGCTCTCACCATGCCAATAAGCCGTCCTTAATTTTTTTCATTTGACAGGAATCTCTCTTTCGGCATTGTAGATGTCATTGTTTCAGTGAAGACCACGGTGGGGGCAGAAAGATTGTTCTGGTGGCGTAGCCGTTCCGCAGCATTTGTGCTTTTGGCTTCGGCATGTTCAGGATATCCATAAAAATATTGTCGTCATTTCAGGCTTGTAGTGAATCTTTAAGTAGTCTACATACCTTTCCAGGATAGTGGATGATATACTTTGCGGATAAGAAATCCACCGTCAATCACAAAGGCACTTTGGGAGAGGTCGAGTGCTTCAGTCACAGGAGTAAATAAGTCTTAGAACACCGACTTCTTTGTTTTCCACATCCCTGTATCATTGAACAAGGAAAGCAGGAAGGGTGCCAACTCATATTCAAAATAGGAATTCAGCTGATCATTTGACTTTTTTAAGAATGCTATTCGTCGGAATATAGTATCTGAGTTCACGGAAATGTCTTCATGGAGGATTCTGACTTTAGATGTGAAGTTATGTCCTACAATTTTCTGGATACTTTCATTTCCTTTTTCCAGTGCTCTGTGGCAGTTTATGTTATCATCATCAGTCACTTCAGTGTTGATACACATCAGAATCTCACCAAATGGAAAGGGGTCATTTGATTCAAACCAATTACGCAACAGTGCCACATATTTGTTGTCTCTCGCAACCCTTGTCATCCTGGCATCGACATGCTGTTCTGATAATGCATATGTGAAGCCGCAAAAATCTTCTAATTGCATTGCAATTTCCATAATAGGAGGCATAGATATGCAATCTATTTCATGATGGAAGGCATAGATATACAATCCATTTCATGTTAGTACTGTCAGTTATGCCTTGTCCATGAGTCAGGCCTCCACCTCTGGTCTCCATGGTCCTCATAACCACCTGCTCAATGGCCATGTCTGTCCATATTCCAGACCAATGTTTCTCTGATCTTCTGACTGTGAAGAAGCCTTGTGTCACAAAATGGTTAAACTCAATGGTTGTGACTGCAGTTCAGTAAAAAAACAGTGTTGATTGGAATTTCAGAGTAATTTAATTTTTAAAGGCAACCAATGTTAACACTCTCTTGCAGTGTCATTTGGTGTGAAGGCCATTTAATGAGAATTTGTTATGATCTTTGAAAGTACTGTGCAATGGGAGTACATGGCTGGATTCAGTTTCTTGGACGTACTCCATCACAAATTGAATGGCTGTCAAAGAAAACTAAATTGTTGTTTATGCTGTGAATGACTATGTTGCAGCAAAAGGCATTGAGTTTTGGTGACCCTTGTACCAGCGTGCCTTGGTGGAAGAGCGAGTTCGGAGATGTCTTCTGCTGCCCTGGACCTGGAAAACCAATGTTGTACCCAGCCAGTTGCAAGAGAGGACCATATGCAAGTCCAACCCAACCATGTGAGCAAGGGAGCGGAACGTCTCGACAACTACTCCTTCAGGAAGACATACAAGATAAATGTTGTTATTTCTGTTATCACATGACCCACACAACAAACAGTGCACAGTAATGAAATTTGAGGTCCATCTGTGGATTGCTCGTGACCCATAGGCACACAGAGATTAAATACTGTTGAATCATTTGTTTGAAATTGTTAAAACTTAAATTTTTAGTTTCCAGGGCTGCTTGGGAGGTCACAAGCTTTCGTGAGGGCGGTGTAGTGTCGCGATCATAAAAATTAAGGTTAGGTTTTTATTTTTTGTTCGGATCCATTTTGATTTTAGTTGGGCCGAGAGTCTATTTATGGTAAAGCTTTTCTTGCTAAGAGGCGGTCATCTTGTTTACACGTAAAGCGATTCGGGCCTTGGTGCACACGTGCGCCCTGTTATAAAAACATCAGTACTTTAAAACACTTGTCTGTAGTTTGTCGATAACGTCACAGTACATCTGCTTGTAAATCGCGCTAAGGCTAAGTTGTTATTCACAGCTACGTGCATTGTATTTGTACCAACACGTTAGCTTGAATCGTCTAGATAACTGCACTAACAACACAAGTTTTCGTGACGTAATAGCCTACAATAGGAACAGCTGTGCGCGAGTGACGATAGTCTGCTGTTTTCTTTCTCGTCTTCCACCTCTGTGTTTGGTTGGGACACCTGGGGTTGTTGACGTCATTGCCAGTTGGCAGTACTGTCGCGCTGCGTGTTTGTTCACAACCGTTCGGGGAAGGTTAGGTGTGTTTTAAAGTTTTAACCTCCCGTACGGCGAAACGTTTACGCGGTGTTCATAAACGTCAGCAGGCCAGTTTTTATATTAGGACTGAGCTTCGTAGTTAAAAGGGCAGTCGAAAAGTTCGGTTAGTTTAGTTCAATCAGTCAGTCAGGGGATCGATTGGTCAGTTGTCGGATTGTGGATTAACCATGTAGGTTTCAGGATATATGGCCGCAAAGGCGGCCTAAAACTTAATCAGTCTGGTAGTCTAATAGTTAAATTAGGTAACTAAATGTCGTAGCTCGGATGTGATTAAAATTTAATTAACTTTATTTCGTTTCGGTATAAAAAGTTAGATGTGAACTTGTGGTCTCGGGCAATAAAATGAGTCAAGTTTATAACGTCGCAGATTGTTTTATCAAGACGGAAGGGCTGGAGCCCTTTTCCATTTTTTCGATTTCGAGGCAAAGGACGTCTCGCCTGGGAGTGGCTGGACACTCCAAAACATTAAGTATTCTTTCAAATTACTAATTTACGTTGGTCTAACTTTATGTATTAACTGTTTTAAACCAGTCAAAATGTAAACTTATATTTTAATCTTGCCTTTAATTGGCACTAACTGTTTCAAAGAAATCAATCCTTCTTATTAACTTGTTTTTTTTTTTGTAAACATATTTTACTAATTTATTGTACCTGTTCTAATAAGACTAATACTATTATTATTTTTAAATAAACAGAAAAAAAACTAGATCAGTTCAAGTCTTTTCTTTCAGAATGAAAAGTGTCACCGTTTTCTTGGTCTTTTGTAACTTTATAACCTATTGAAGATTTGAAAAATTAGTAGAGGCAGAAACCTGGTCCTGTTTAAGGACTTTATAAACGTAGATCCTCGGTTTTCTAGTAAGCCTGCCTTTTGCAGATGTAAGCGAGTGTTGTGTAAGCTCACCCCCCCTTTTTTTTTTCATTTGGTTTAGGTCACGTAGCTGTGTTGAGCTACGACCTTTAGTCTGTAGTTGTGTTTCTAGGTTAGGTTTACTTCCTTGAGGAATTACTGACTCAAGATTCATCATACCCTGTAGCTGCAGTTTATCAACGACGCTATGCATCGGTCTTTCTCTGTCGTAGTAGCTTCAACAAACAGGCCTATTTCACACACGAAGCAATTATCATTATTCATTTTGTGTATGAGGAGAACATCGCATATCTTCAAGGCACTTAATACCAAAACAAATGTAGAACACTTCGATACCAACACGATTAAACAACAGTTAGAAAAACTAACGCACAGTTAACAGTCAGCACGGAACCGGAGCACCAGCCGCCACTTAGAAGTAACAACTTCAACTGAGATAGGAGCCTGCCAAGGCTGTTGGGGTGAAAGGCCTACCAGGCTGGGGTATCTTTGTTAGGAATGGTAGCTATCTGGTCACACTGGATATGTGAAAAAAGGATAAAGTAGTTTAGATGAAGTCATCACAAAATTGAAATTAACTCTATTATTCCTACCTATTTAATGTTTTCTTACTAATAGAGCTTACTTGTTGTTGTGGGGTTGATAGTAGTTGAATAATTTAGAAACAAAGTTTAAAAAATGTAATGATTGACTTAGTGTTAACTATCAATAAAAGAACAGATGGAAGATGATGAGATATGGAAGTGAACATCAACATACGAAATATTGCACATTTTTATCTTCCTAAACGAACAATTTAGATGCCTTCAATTTTTATTCAATAATTTTTTTTAATTCACGCATTTGTTTGGATGCTACAGAGGACTTAAAGTCGATGAATAATCGGTTTTCGCGAAAAAAAAAAAAAAAAGTCGTTTTTGGCCGTCGATTAACAACATTTAAATTGACCGAATTTTAAAGTTTAGGTACCTATTCGATACAAAATTTAATGTTCTTTAATTCTGGTAACACTGGAATTTCCTGTAGGAAGTACGGTTTAGAAGTTGTAATCGAAAAATAAAAAAAAAAATGTGAAAAAAATCACAAAATCTCAAGGTTTTTGCGCTCCCAAAAGGTATGCACACCATCTGTGGGGGTGCAAACTGAGATTACAATTTTTCAACACCAACTAAAGATTTTAAGATGATTTCCAGCTTTCCGGAAATCACTTCCAGGTACCCCCTTTTTTGGTCTAATTTTACTGGACTATTTGATGAAATGAACTCCCCAGTTCTCGACGTTTACAAACCATACCAAATGTATGACAAGCAACATTTCATAATGATATCATGTTCCCGCGTGTGAAACGGTGAGAGTAATATTTTATAGCATGATATTATTGCAGCATGAAATATGATCCCAGAACGCCAGCATATCTGGCGTAAATATATGACTAAAGTAGACAGGCAGTTTTACAACATACCGTAGGAAAGGTTACACGCGACCAGCAAGGTTAGACATAATAATAACTAAATAGGTAACAGAAGGAATGGCGAAATAAGACAAAATTTAAAAAGAAAGGTTCCTCTCATCTAAATTATCCTGACCCAATTACCGACTCCCATGACTCGGCATATGAAGACAGCAAACAAAATGACTTAAGTTCAGCTGTTAGTCTGTATAATTTTATAACAAAAATGCAACAAAAATTTTGCGTGGTTCTCATTATTATGGCTTAACAACTACCGAAATTAAAAATGCATTTTAATTAAATTGTTTAGAATCTTTTCAATACCGAATGTAAACGAGTTGTCATTTTGTAATTTATGACTGTTTCACGGGCGAATTATTTTGGTTAGCTGTGAATATATATGTGTATGTATATGTGTGTGTGTGTGTGTGTGTGTGTGTGTATATATATATATATATATATATATATATATATATATATATATATATATATATATAGCGTTAGAAGTGCGTTTCAACGGCATCTTAAGTCTCACTAATTGTTAAAACCTAGAGACGCTATTACTTCGTTGCGTAACTTCTGAAGTAGCGTTTAATTTGCGTGTAATAAGAGACCGGAGTTATCTAGGTTATCTCCTTTGTTTGAAAGTAAAAAATACTTGCTTGAACTTTAAATAATAGATCACTATTTGGGAAAAAGAGAGAACCGAGAGGAAAGGAAGCGGTTGCCGAAATAGACGGAAATTCCAAAGGTTGATAGAATCGATATCTAAAACTTGGACAAAAGGTAAAGTCACTTGAAGAAGGTGCACGTGACCTCTTAGTCAATGGGTCGTAAAGGGATAATTCTAGCAAGTATTGAATAAAATCGCTGTATTAGTAGGTATCTTTACGCTATTATTAATCGCCTAGTACATATTCATGCTTGCTGCTGAACAAAAACCTCTCAACATGAAGCAAAGAATAGGAACAAATGTAACATAAAGACATATATCGTGAAAGCGTGATACACGTTTGCTAGAAAATAAGATTCAATTTTTTAGGCGAATGTGTTTTGTGTCATGTCACCGCTGTTTAAGTTCATAGAAGATAATTTTACTACACTGAATTGTTCTAATAGCTCTGGAAACTTAATTTAAAAACATTTTAACAATTGTTTTTGTTTTTAAGTGACAAAAAAATCATGATTAGTTAGTGCAAACGCGTCGAAAATTTTACGTTTCATTTGCTACCGATTATATTAGAGGGTTAAATTAAACGGCTTAAAGCTTTAAAATTGATGTTTCACTATCTCATCAGAAGTTTATTGCTTTAGCGAAATCTTGATTAATTATTTTTTACAGCAGCTTGGTGCAGGAATTCCACCAACTTCATACAATTATATGTTTTAGACTTCCTAAGTACAAACCAATGAATTGTTAAACGAATTCGTATTAAGAGTTAGTCGACCGTAGTTTTTTTTTTTTTTTTTTGGTTGAGGCTTGGAAACGGGAAAGGCGATAAGTCGAATATAACCCGTGCGTCAAACACCTCATCGCCTCTAGGCGCATTGCATTAAACTAGTACGCGGTGTTAACGTAGTAGCTGTTTTTCAATGGGACTTCAAGCGATGACCATGTTGTTTTATTTGTGGAAAGTATGTGGTAAAGTCCAATGGAAGTTTGTATGATTTTGTTTTACGATTACGGTTGATATTTTCTCGGGTACAGCAACGTGAAAAAGTCATTCTTAGCACTTTTAAGGAGTTTGATAATCATGTTTTTAATTATCGGACTGCATTTTAAAATAATAGGGACTTAATTTCAAGTATGTTTTCTTTTCGTAGATAAACGCATAAGAATCATTTTTAGTAACTATATATGAAAAACGACTATACGTACCACGCTACAGCACGTCTCACACGCCAGGTCCACTTACTCTTAACGATGCACATTTTCACACAGGAAGTTGAAATATTTAAATAATATTAAATAGTAACGTATAGACATAGTACTTTACATTCTGACTTAATGCCTCTTCAGCGTGAATCCTAGGGAAAGGTAAGATAGAGCGAGTTTAATGATTTGCATGCTAGAATCCACTGTACTACTATATGTAGCCAAACCCCGACTATTACTCCGTTAGTTGCTTCTTACTGAAATAACACAACAGTAAACGAATATACGGGCTTGATTATGCACAGGACAGTGAATTCCAGCATGTAAGTAATTAACTTGCGGGATATCCCTTTTCCTATTCAAGCCTAAGTTGCTGGACGCACTAGAATTTAAATTTATTTCTACCTTCCCCTTAGGCTGCTTGGAATCGTGAAGTTATTTTCTTCTTAATCAACCTCTTAAAATATAGAAGAAGTGTTTTCAAATTAAATAAACGTATATGCACACATTAGCACAGTAAACATTAAAAATTAATACTTTAAATTTGTTGCACAACCGACTTTACACTATTAATCTGCCAACTTTATAGACTACATAAGGTATATGCTAGTCGGGATAACGTTTGCACTGAAAATAAATTAATCAATCTTTGAAATAAAAATTCGCCATGGTTATTGCTAAAAATTCCACGGTATCCTCACTCATTACATGGTTCCAGCAAATGAATGTTGTTTCAATTGATTTCACATCTAAATACAAGAATGCCAAACCGAAAACAATTGTAATCGATATATCTGTATTTTCACTAATTAGTAAACTGTTTTTTTTTAACTATGCAGGTTCCTTCCAAACGCACAATTAAACATAAAAGACCAAACGTCAAACGACGTGTACAGAGGAGCTAGACGCTTTCTGCCGTCCATGTGTAGTCTATATGCTATCAACACAAAACAACAGAGTTCTTAGTTTCAGCAGGAGATGGCGTGAGCGTGTTATCCTACTCAAAAGGTGTATTCAACGCTAAGTACACAGTACATATGTTTATTTCGTTAAACACGCAGAAGTATCAGAAAGTAAAATGTGTATCCACAACTATCAAATTGTTTAAAATTAAAAATATTCGGCGGAATGCCACAATTTATGACTAACAGGCCTTGATTGTGGACTTACTTACTACCAGACAGTTCGTATTTACGTTTTCGTCCATTGATGTTATTTGGAACCCAAATGCACGCATTTATTTACGTGTTTCGTTACTGTAGTGAAAATGTCGCACGCTTAAGAAGTAGCTTACAACAAACGAATTGTGCGTATTTTATAGTGTATACGCACATGACAATTTTAGTTTCCTTAATTTAAGCAGTTATTAACATGACGTTTATAGTTTCTGGAATGTTTGTTTCGTCATAGACTGTAGTCGATATGATGGGTTGAAGACATAAGTTATGCTTACTTCATAAGTGCCATATTTTTCAAGTCATTGGGAAAAGTTTTCAGATATTTTTCTTGGTTTTCCACTGCTAAAATATGGTGTATGCATTTAGACAAGCTAAACTTTAACACAGAGTATTGCATGCGAAATTTTTGACATTGTATGTACGAACAGTGTACGAGTTATTCGGGAGGAAACATCAAGCGAGTGCAATGCAGATAAACTATATATATATATATATATATATATATATATATATATATATATATATATAATATACATATATATTTATTTATGTATACATACACATATACACATAAACATATATGTTTGTGTTGTTACAAGATGTAAGTGAAATTCAGCAGCTAACGTACGTGCACAACCATTTATTTCTTAGTCACGCACTCGACTGTCTTTTGTTGTTTCTTTCAACTATTTACAAATTCAATTGTTACCAATAACACCCCTTCTCAATTTCAAGTCCGCAAAACACACAAAAAACAACCTATGGATACACAAGTCTGCAGGTACATAAATCTGCATACATTAACAATAAATTATTGAACACTCGAAATTAAATGAATGTCTGATTAACTAAAAAAAATTGCTTCAAACAGAGTCTCTCTATGAAAAAACAAAACTTAGTATAGGCCAGTGGTTTGGTGAAGATGTCTGCAATGTTTTTGTTGGACTCTACATATTCTACTTTAACAGTTTTTTTGCCACAATGTTCTTCAAAAAATTAAACTTTATGTCTGTATGTTTCGACCGATTTGTATTTTCATAGTTCTTCATCATGTGGATAGCTCCTTGGTTATCCACACACAGGCACCACTCTGCTTTATCTTTTCCTACAAACTCTGATAGTAGCCCTTTCAAATAGAGAAGGTCTGATGCTGTCACACTGCATGCTGTGTACTCAGCCTCTGCTGAGCTGAGTGCTACAACTTGTTGTTTCTTGGAGCCCCAAGACACCAAGTTTCCACAATGGAACGATGCCATTCCACTGACACTCTTGCGGTCAACCTTGTCCCCTCCCCAGTCCGCATCTGCATACGTGACGACCTGAGAAGACTCTTCTGGGCATTTTCCATACACC
>PNEQ01103273.1:7939-21858 GCA_003012365.1 Medauroidea extradentata | reverse complement strand
GGGACAAACTTAAGACTGCTTTTCGCGTGAACAGCTATAGCTACTTATCCTTCTGCAGAATTAGTTCAACTAGCCGCTTGGACATTCTAACACTTGATGACTGAAGTACCAATCTTGTGTACAAAGAGGTTTTTCAATTAAAGTAAATATTATCAGTTACGAATAATACTCGCGAGCAAAGCCGCGGGGGACTGCTAGTTTCCTATAAATATAAAACATATTAAAACAAAAAAAAACGTCTGGTGAATTCCCCCTTGAAGTCTAGTTATTAAGATTTTAATTGGGTAACCTTGTAGCAGAAGCCCTGCATTGAGCATGCGTGGTGCAACATCGATGACGTTCGGCCGGACGGTTTCACCTGTTTGCTTCTTCCTGTTGCGGTAGAGGAAGACGGCCACCCAATTCAGTATTATCAAATCTAGAATCTGTCTTGATATACGTGATACTGATAGTCTTTGTGTCCTTGCAAGAGCTCAAGTTCACACGAGACGGAGGTAAACATTTTATGCACGCTGTTCACGATAAAGGGAGCCCAATTGAAGTATTTGTAATTAATTTCATTGCAACCAGTTTTTTTATTTATCACATTTGTTTACGTAATAATTGCAGTTTATATCTTCTTGAGAACACGCTCTTCTGAAGTGCTCAAGTTGCCATGCACAGGATATAGAAAGTGCCACCGAAATTAAGCGATTTTTAGGTCTCTTCGACATCGAGGACAGCGACGGTTACTCACATTCTTCACTCAAGTACAGGAACTGGGAGAAAAAGTGGCAATGACTTTTGTTAAGGCGGCCGCCTGGCTGACGCTCGAACTGCGTGCAGCGTGTTCGGAATTAGGTTTTTTCTCAGAGTTCAGTAAACTTTCGTTTACGATGCTTATCTAAGAAAAGAAAAACACTTCAAGCTACTTGTTAATACGACTTTAATGATGTCACGCACATTGAAAGCATTATTTTATGCCCTTAAAGTTGGCTAAAATAGGGTTTTTTTTAGACAGTTGTTTCTCAAGATATATGTACCGGGTTCTTTCGAAATTGAGATATACACTTACATTGGACTTTGCTACAATTAGATATTAAATAATATTACTGTATCACGCCCTCTTAACCGGGTGTAGGTCGATGTCAAACACAGATAGTATCGTGTATTGAAGTTTAGTACAGACTTTCAATTAATACAATTATATGGTCAACTCTTAAAGTAGTACAAGTGGATAGGCGGGAATCTCGCAAGTTAGTTCAGCACATGGCTCGTTGTGGCGATGCGGCATTTGATACACGCTTCCAGGTCGCCCTTATAGTCTCATCACGTCTGAGCCTCTAACACGGAGGTAGGCGGTGTCCTTAAGAGGGCGTGGTACATAATTCAACGCTAAAAGCATTAATCTATTACTGTAGGGTTCTTGAAGCCAATTTGCGAAAGTTAAACAATGGCAATCCTAGACAACCGTTTTAGCCAACGTTTTAAACAATATTGTTTCCAGTGTTACGAACTTCTGAGGCACAATCTCTGACGCCGGAACCTCGTGCATTTAACTGCGGCGCAAGAGATCACGCGTAACGAATTAGTAATTCTGGATAAATATTTACTTATAAAGTTGGCAAATACCATTATCTAGGATTGTCTTTGAGTATTTTATACAAATTGGCTTCGAAAAGAGCGAAGAAATGAATTGATGTTTTCAGCGTTTATTTATCTACCACGCACTCTTAAAGTCTAAAAAAGAAAAAAAAACATGCTACGACGGAAAAACGTTTACTACTTTAGGCTTGCATGTGATATTACAATAAATGAGGAGCCGCGGTTGGCGCAGTAGCTACAGCACTCGCTTCACACGAAGACGATCCGGGCTAGATTCCCGGCGGCTTTGGTCCCCGGATTTTCGTAGATGGAAATCGTGCCGGACGATGCCGCTGGTAGGCGGGTTTATGCGGGGATCTCCCGTTTCCTCAGCCCCTTCAATCCGGCGCTGCTTCACACTCACATCATGTCCCCTGATCAGCGCTAGAGACCTACATGTTAAATGCTGACCTAAATCACTTTACTTATGTGCCGGCACTCGTAGCGCCTCATCCATATTCGCCTCATACACACATATTTTTGTATTTGATAAAAAAAATGCATTTTGAAATGAAAATTTAAAAATTTCCAAATTTTTTTAAAATACTAATTTTTTATATGTGTCAAATCATAGCCTACAACACTGTCATACACTGTGAATTTTTTCGGTATGGTATGTCAGTTGGTTTTAGTGGCGTACATGAAACCGTAAAATGCAAATTTTGACGTTTAAGACTCATTATTAGAGCCACGATTTTATGGCGAAAAGATTTTTGTAACATTTGGTTTCGATGCGTCATGTGCACACCTGCAGCTCTGCTATATCGTCTGTGGTTGGACGATTTTACTCTCACTGGCCTTGGCAAATTATAGACGTACAGACTCATAATAATCTTATTCTGATTGGTGCAGTCAAATGAGGGACGTGTATGAACAAAGACACGCTGCCAATAACCTTGAAACAGAACTGCCGATGTGCACGAGATACACTGAAACAAAGTGGGGCAAAAATCTTTTCGCGACAAAATCGTGGCCCTACTCATTATGCAAAAACTGTGAGAGATACAAATATTTCCTAAGAGGACGATTTAGTCACAATTTAAGTTTAAAATAAGAAAAGAAATATCTGGTACAAATATAAAAATTTAAAAAAAAACTTTGAAAACTGAGGTGCGTAGTAGATAAATGAACGCTAATAACATCAATTGGTTTCTACGTTTTTATCGAAGCTAATACGGATAAAATACTCAATGACAATCCTAGATAATGGTATTTACCAGCGTTATGAGTAGTTATTTATCCAAAATTACTAATTCGTTACGCATTATCTCTTGTGCCGCAGTTAAATGCACGAGGTTCCGGCGTCAGAGAATGTACTTCAGAAGTTCGTTACACTGAAAAAAATTTTGTTTAAAACGTAGGCTATAAATAAAGTCTAGGATTGCTATTGCTTAACTTTCGCAAATTGGCTTCAAGAAACGTACAGTTATAGATTAATTCTTTTAGCGTTGAATTATGTACCACGCCCTCATAACAAACCATCCCACAATTTTCCCGGAGTGTTTTTGGGAACCAACTGTGAACTTAAATCAGAATGGTTCAGAGGTAGGAACCAAACACTAGTCCTTCCGAACACGAATTCATTGTGTTAAAGTTGTACCATCTCGCCCTCGCTCTGTAGTTCCGAACGAATCTAGAATAAACCAACAACTAACAAAATCACCATAAATGACAATTAAAGAAGTGTTTCGGACATATGCCATTGTAATAAACGTGTCGCAAAAACCAAAGAATTCACGAAAACTAAAAGACAAGCGAAAAGCCGAAAGTATTTCGTAGTCAACAGGCAAAAAATGAAAACACATTTAAATTCCGCAAAGGATTCAGTCAGTATGAGTGCAAACAACAAAAGAAGAAATTATATCGACACAAACACACGGGCACAGAAAACCAACAAAAAAAAAGTTGTGGTTAATTCTGAAAAAAAAAAAAAAAAACCTCAGATAATTCCACAAAGATAATCCCGTTAATACGTTGTGTAAGAACTACACACCAGACAAATTCAGGGCGTCCAGAAACACCCGCAATGTAAGCACACCACGCGAATCCTGGGACAAATTGGAGACGAAAACGTAAGTGGCAAAATGTTGTACAGCGACATTGTACGTGTGCTATGTGGCAACACTGCACGGCAAATGTCCTGTCTTGCGCTCTATGTCCTTTTAGATCAGAACAGTAGTAGTAAGATATTGTAGGGAGCTGAGGAGAAGGCATGGCTGAACAGCAGGGTGGTGGTGGGGGCCACATAGCGCTCCGCTTGTCCCCACCACCAGCCGCACACCTGAGCCTTGCCTTCTCCTCAGCTCCGCACTATAGTAAGATAACTAAGATATATGTGGAGCGCTAGAAGGAAATAACTACAGTGCTATGTTGCCACATTGTACATGTAAAATGTCATCGTACATTTTGCAAATAACATTTTCGTCTCCAATTTAGCCCAGGATTCGCGCATCGTGCTTAGTATGTGGTTGTTTATGGACACATGTCCGTAATTACACCAACAAACAGAAAAAAGAACAAAATGAAAGAAACATTTGCTCTTCGTAGATGCCACAACGGTATTTTTTGTGACTTCCCGTCAGATATGGTGAACATAGATGCCGTTCTTAAGAATCCCTAGAGGTGGGGGCAGCAGATATGACGTCGTCGAAATGGCTGTCGTAACATAGGGTAGTTAATACTCGCATATAGTTTAAACAAGTGTAACTTTTCAAGTAAACCATTTAGGACAGTGAATTTTTGTTACTAAACATGAAGTCTTTCTCTGGCAAACACCTGTCAGTTGGAGAAATGCCGAGACTTGTTTCCTAACCAGCAAGGAGTAGAATGGACGGGCCATGTCTTATATTATGCATGGCATGCACAGCGCATCCATCAACCCCGAAGGGGAAAGGTGCCGACAGCTTCACTCCGGGGGACTTCGCCCTGCACTGAATACTGATCGTCAGCCAATTTCGATTCATGGAAATTTTGAAAAAAAAAATTTCAATAAGAAAATACCTTCTTATTTTCGCTCCTGGCGGGCGGGAATCTCTTCTTTTTTTTTGTTGTTCTTGCCGCATCGTTCAACTCGAACTACAAGGCGCGTGCTTTGCATGGCGGGCCAGTGGTTCACCGGGAGAAGAAGCCGTCTCCTTGGAGGCTCGGACAGGCTCGTACGTATGTCCGTTATTCTATGGGCATAGCGCAGGGGTGGGATTTAGGTCCGGCACGAAAAAAAAAACGACGATTCCTTCCTGCTCCACGTACACATTAACCAAAACAACCTTATTAGGAGTGAAAGCAAAAACATCGTTTTTTTATCCGATAACTTTTAAGCCTTTTTGATTCCAATTTTTAAATATACATACAAGTCTTTAGTCATTTATGTTTTCGTCACTGTCCGTGTCCATTTTTGTGACCATTTTTACCGTTTTTTTAGTACTTTTCTGTTTTTTGCGTCGTCTTTCTTGACACAACGACTACATTCTTTATTGGAATAATTTTTATGTTGCTTTGTTTTTAAGTTCTTTTTGTCGTCTGTCAGGATACGACTGTACAGGATGTCAAGAAACAAACGCAGGCTAAGCATACCACGCGAATCCTGGACTAAATTTGTGGCAAAACGCTGTATTGTGACATTTTACGTGCGTAGTGTTACAACACTGCACGGTTATAGTCCCCTATTGCGCTTCACGATCAGGTGTTACTTCATGTATGTTTATACATGATCTGCTTCATATAATAGGCGCAAGTCACTGAACAGGCGGGCAGTCTTCTCGCTGCCAAGTCGCCCCTATGAGAAATTCGGTGGTGACCCTATCATTATATGTAGAGCCCACGATTTTTGGGGAAAATAATTTTGCAACAGTTTGTTTCAATGCCTTACGTGCACATCCGCAAGTCTGCTTCTTGATTATTGGCAGAATGTATAATTGCACAGGCGTAGCTCATTTTACTTGTGCAAACATACAAGATAGGGAGTTAGTAAAAACTTGTTAAAATATACCTCACTGTGTTCAAAATATATTAACTTTGAACTACGATATAATCTGTAGCTATGAATACTACCCAGGGCAATACTTTTACATACAAAGTAAGAGAGAAACAAGTTAAGACTTAAATTAAAAATTTAAAAAACAACCCCAATTCACAGGATACTAAATTTCAAATCGAACAGACAAGTAGAATTGCTCACACTCACTAAAAAAATATTATAAAAGAGGTGATGATCTTTAAACGGTTGAACAGATTTCCTTGAATCATATCTGCGAACACTCGATCAAGCCAGCTTTCAAACAAAAAATCTGCATCAAAATCGGTTCATTCGTTTAGGAGCTACGATACCACAGAGAGATACACAGATCAACAGACAGGCATGTAAAACTTATGACACCCCTTTTTTTACGTCGGGAGTTAACAAAAACCGGATGAAAAGAAAACTGTAACCAAAGACCCAAACGAACTTAGTGTATTACGAACAGCCTACAAACATTTAGCCGAACAAGATGTGTGTGACAAGCAAATATTTCAATGCAAGGTGGATTTTATTTACATGACAACAAAGCAACGCATTTAAATATTTTTGTTCGATCAACAAAATTAGATAGCTAGGTGTTTTCGTTTATACAATAGTATACTTTTCAAATGTACTCCTACCCCTACTCAAAGTTCTTACTTTCACGTGAACAGCATATGTATACTTTTTCGTCCTATACCAAATGAAATGCCTACGGCTTATTTCGACCGCTGGGAAAACATCGTAAGACCAACACGCCGAAGTCACGCTGCGAATAGGCCCTACTCCCGTCTCAACAGCACGTCAATAGCTTGCAGCGAAAAATTGTTCTCATTTAAGGCGGCCGTCTACCTCACGCTCCAAATGCGCCGTAGTGTCTTCGGTAAACAGGTTTTTTCAACGAAACAATTCCACGTGCGCCTTCTGTGCTAACGTACGAAAGGAAAACACGCTTCAGACAAGGTCGGAACCACATTAAGACACTACTCATTAAATACATGGTTTCTAAGCCCTCCAACACAGCTAAAAACTGCCTTTCAGGACTGCCGTACTTCGAAACATACTAACCGTATGTATGTGAAACTCAGATTACGATCTGCACTGAACTTTGCTACAGACTCTCCACCATTAAAATTATATGGTCAACGCCTAATCTCCCATATAGTAAATACGGATATATGGGAACGTTACACGCTATTTCAGAGCTTGGCTCATTGAGGCGACGTGGTATTTGATGAGCGTTTCAAGGTCGCCCTTATGTCTCCATTTCTGAACCTCTAACTCGTAGATAGGCGGTGCTCTTACGGTTCGTGTATATAGGTATAGGTCATTCTGGATAAAGTGAGCACTAAAGATTTAACCTTTGAAAAAAATCACTAGCCGTTACTGCATATAAGTCACCATTAGCAAGAGTTGCTTTACTGCTTGTATGGTTGGTAGCGATTCATCGCATGTAGTTCCGTGTGTTTTCCTATTTGAATACATTATTGAAAGAACATCAGATGAAAATCGACCTCTCTATATTTAATGTACTTCAAAATATTTATTTATGATATTATTGACATTTCTACTTACAGTACAATTAGACTCGGTTGGCGTCAGAATAATGTGACGCTGTCGTCGACCTCACGTCATCTTGCTCGTTACAACTTGCGCCGCGCTTAAGATAGTTCAAAGTTCCACCGACAGGTGTCATCAGAGTTAGGTTCTCGTCGTTTTTTCGCCGCCCCGCCATTTGCATGATTTGCTTGTGTTTGTCCGTTGTGCGTATATGCAGATTCAAAAGTGTTGGAAATTACTATGAATACAATTGCCAAATTATGCGAAACCATCGGTATTCTGTAAATTATGTTTTACGTTTGCCAGCCTAGAAACAACATAATTTTTATTTCACATGTTAAAAAAATACATTATCTATTGTTTCTGAACTGGTGCGTCGTCGTCGTTCGTGGCAGTAGAACTGAACGAAACTTGAATTCTTGAATTGCGTGTGTCATGTCGGTTTTTAGTGGCGGTTTTGAGTTACAAATTCAAATAAAATATGCGAGCATTTACGAGAATCGTAACGGCAATAGTGCATGTTGTATATACTGTATTAGTCGATGGAGAGAAAGCAGCTTTATGAGACATTAACTCGCAGGTTACTTTTTATTATATTTTATATTCAGCCCCGTGCATTTAATGAGTAAATATTGTAGCTAAAATGTATCGGAGCAGTTTAATTTAGTTGTCAACATTGCACGATCCTATGTAAATAAAAACACGTGACAATGTTGATGTTTGCATGCAGCGGAAAGATATAAACTGGCAGAAAACAGAAATTAATCAGGGCATTTTTCAGTGTTCACTTTATTCCGAATCACCTATAGGTTGCGTTGGTGTATGTGAGGCACAAAACCGAGTGACGTCGGTCGGCGTATGTAATGCATTATCGTCTCTATGCAAACCCAGCCAATGGCGCGCAGAGCTTTACTATTAATCATTTTCCTATAACGGGACTTTAAGAAGTGACCGTATTATTTTATTTGCGATACTTATGGCTCAAATTCCAGTGCTTATTTCTAGTTTTGTGTTTTTCGAAACCGGTTGGAATTTGCCAAGATACGGCAGTTAAAAATTTTGAGTCTTGTAAATCGTGTTTCCAATAAGCTGTCCTAACTAGCTAAATGATATTAACATTGTTTTAAATGTTTTTTTTTCTTTTCATAGATGTACAAACATATTGCGCGTCGAGATGATTCTTCAAAATATGATTACCTGTAACTCGCTGCAATGCGTTTCAAGCGCAGGTAGATAGGAACCTTAAGAGTAGGCTACGTGGTAGATAAATAAACGCTGAAAACATCAATTCATTTATACGCTTTTTTCGAAGCCAATATGGATAAAATACTCAATGACAATCCTAGATAACGGTATTTGCCAACTTTATGAGTAAATATTTATCCAGAATTACTATTTCGTTACACGTGATCTCTTGTGCCGCAGTTAAATGAACGAGGTTCCGGCTTCAGAGATTGTGCCTCAGAAGTTCGTAACACTGGAAACTATTTTGTCTAAAACGTTGGCTAAAACTGTTGTCTAGGATTGCTATTATTTAATTTTCGCAAATTGACTTCAAGAAACCTGCAGTTATAGATTAATGCTTTTACCGTTTACTTATGTACCACGCTTTCCTAAGGACACCGCCTACCTCCGTGTTAGAGGCTCAGAAGTGATGAGACTATAAGGGCGACCTGGAAGCGTGTATCAAATGCCGCACTGCCAAAACAGCTTTTCGATATATGCTCTCGTTTAGGATTTTAAAAATAACTATCGTAAAAGCAGTATAAATGATGCATCACGACCTTAAGGGCACTGCCTACCTGCGCGTTTGGGTCTCAGAAGTAACAGATGTGACAGTGATCTTGAAGTAGTGGCGGATTTAAGGGGGTGATAGTGGCGATGCCCCCCTCAACCCGAAAAAAAAATTCAAAAACTTTAGAGTTTGCATTGTGTACAAATTGAAAATATGAAGTAGTTCGCATAGAGACATCAGCTGTATTAAAATGAGCAAAGTGTTATGCAGTATTTAAAGTTAAATTATCTAGTGAGTACTCACTTTCTAGAGAAAAAAAATGTGATAGGTTTCTCCTCTGGCTCATCAAAACGCAATTCAGTTCTTGGGCAAACTGTTGGCAGGCAGTTGACTGGATTATGTGAGTTAAGGTGGGTTGACAGCGTCCTTCAATTCCAACAGTATTTGCCAAAAATAGCAGATGCCCTGTCAGCTATCTCGGAATGGAGTAAATAAGCTCAAAGTGCTGCTATTTGTGAGACTGAATTTTTAGTGTACTTAATATGTCTTTCTGATGTACTTGCAGTCACTCTGCCCATCAGCAGATTAGTTCAGAAAGAGACTTTGGATATGGCAGTAGCCAAAGACGTGCTTGGAAACACTCTTTGCAGTTTATATGTGAAATGAAGAGATTGTGAGACTTGTTTTCATAATTTTGATGGCTGAAGTCGAAGCTTTAGCTGTTGACCTAGGTAGAGAACTGAAAATGCCCAGAACAGCCAAAAGACAATAACGCAGATCTAACATTTCTACAGGTGACATGGAAACATAATTTAGAGTAACTTGGTTTATCCCTACCCTCGACAACATTGTCGAAGATCTCAAACCAAGGGTCTCGCTCATGACACTACAATTGTACAGTCTAGGATTGTGTATTCCGTCTGTTTTAATAGACAAGAGCGTTTATTCATTCGGAAGAGTTTTCTTGGGACGTTTTAAATATTGTTCAAAATCACCACGAATTTCTGGGGTACGAAAATTAGATAGCAAGAAAAGTTTTAGAAAGTGAGCTGCAAATATGGCAGTTACAGTTACGTCGGGAACGTGATCAAGGATGTCTTCCAATAACAAGTGCGACGGATGAATATTTCCATTGTAACAGGAACTTGTTTCCAGCAATTAAAACACTACTTTTGGTGCTGGCTACATTGCCAGGTAGTGTGGCTAGTGCAGAGTGATCTTTTTTTACATTAAGGTCATTCGAGTAAGAAATTAATAATTTTATTTGAGTACGAAATTATGTCAGTTTTGTAGACGTCACTTGAGATTGCATTTTCCAATTTCAGTAAAAAACTTTTAGCATGCATAGTATTGAAATAATGGCATGTTAAAGTCAAAATATGCATGACTACGGGCGCATACAACTAAGGAAAGCTATCAGACTTACTAAAATGAAATAACTTACTCTAAGATTAGATGTCACGACCGAATGGACAAAAGTTATTAAAACATGAAAGGACGCATCTTCGTATTTTTCAAATATTGCTGAAAATAATGTTGAAAATTAGCGGCATCTTAGGTGCACTAAAAGCGAATACCGTTTTATTTCATTAAAATATTTTTTTGACCAATAGCAGCATTCTTACTTATTACAACGATACCAAGTTTATAGCCATGCGAACTGTCGACTCGTTGTGGTATATGTTTGCAGTAACAAGTGCGTGTCCCCTTCTACGACGCGACGATTTCTTACGCTCGCCTTTCTTATGGAGGCAGAGAGCTTAAGCGACGTAACCTCATCCTTCCATGCCCTTCTTCAGACTGAAGCGCGAAGGGAGCGCGCACTAGCTTTTATACAGTGTCTGCGAAAACTTTAGCTGTCTATTTATGTGATTCAGAGCATATATTCCGAGTTTCATAAGAATATGTGAAAGTGCCGATATTCACTAGTCTTGAATAGCCTTAAGACGCTTGAAGACATGGCTGTGTTCACGGGTGGGTGAGGAGCGTCTGAATGGCTTAGCTTTACTGCATATACATAGTGACATTGATGTCAAAGTGGGAAAAAATATTGACCGCTTTGCCAAATCATATAATCGCTGTCTAGATTTTGTAATTTAATGTAAGTTTCTTGAATTGTTATGAACATTTTGGTATAGTAGGCCTGTACTGTATTTAAGGTTCGACTACATTTTTGTCTGTCTAATTTTAGTTCATATTAACAGTGCGAATAACTGGCAACAGTTAGCCGCGATAGGAACTAAATTGTACTTTTTTTAATGGTAATCTGTTATCAGTTGTTCGGCCCAGCGATGCAACCAGGCGGTGGGACCATGTAGAAGCCTATTAAAGAAGCATTTTTATTAAATTCTTCACAGAAATCTATTATTTGCTTGTATATATGTATTTATTTATTCCTAGAAATTGTATATTGTTAATAAATCTGCTTAAATAGCACAATTTTGCACCTTTAAAACCAAATTTTCCCGGGAGAGGACCCCCGGAGTATAATTCGCCCCCCTCCCCCCCCCTCCCCAACCACGGTCTGGTCCGCCACTGCCTTGAAGCACGCATCAAATGTCGCATCGCCTCAACGAACCAAGTGTTGAACTGGCGTGCAAGGTTCCACCGAACTGTTTTCTGTATTTGACACTAAGCGGTGATCACATAATTTCATGGGTAGAGTCTGTAGTGCACCTCTATATCTGACTTTAGATCCGGTTAGTACATTTTGAAGTACGGCAGTCTGAAAAGGCCGTTCATAGCGATGTTTAATGGCTTATAGTGTTTTTAGTAAGCATGGTGTCTTAACAATTACATACCGACCTTATCTTAGTGTATTTTCTCTTTGTACATGGGACCGTGGTGGTCGAGGGGTCATACCTCTCGCCTCCCACCAAGACGACCCGGGTTCGATTCCCGGCGGGGTTGGGCCCTGGATTTTCGCTTGTGGGAATAGTGCCGGGCGATGCCGTTGGTCGGCGGGTTTTCTCGAGGATCTCCAGTTTCCCACCGCCCCTCCATTCCGGCATCGCTCCATATTCACCTCACGTAATCCGCCATTAGCGCTGAAGACCTTGACGTACGCTGACCAAAACCTCTCACTCGTTCACTTTTCGTACGATGGCACAATGGACACACGTGCAATAGTTTCGTAGGGAAGAATCTGTTTACGAACATATTATAATGCATTTTAAGTGCGTGGTAGGCGGCGCCCTTAAGAATGCGGATAGATAAATAAACGCTGAAAACATCAATTGATTTCTACTCTTTTTCCGAAGCCATTGTGGATAAAATTCTCAATGACAATCCTAGATAATGGTATTTGCCAACTTTATGAGTAAATATTTATCCAGAATTACTCATTCGTGTCTCGTGATCTCTTGCGCCGCAGTTAAATACACGAGTTTCCGGAGTCAGAGATTGTGCCTCAGAAGTTCGTAACACTGAAAAAATTTTTGTTTAAAACGTTGGCTAAAACTGTTGTCTAGGATTGATACTGTTTAATTTTCGCAAATTGACTTCAAGATACCTACAGATATAGATTTATGTTATTAGCGTTGAATTATGTACCACTTCCTCTTAAGGTCGCTCTGACAGCTACGTCGCTTTTTAGCTTCAAACGCGCGGGTAGGCGACACCCTTAAATACGCAGTCAGAATACATATACCAGGAGTTTCCCTACCTGCAGTTTTGTATTTGGAGAGTTGGCGACCATGGAAATGCGGCGAGTGTCTCGCTGCGCCGCGCTGCGCTACTCTCTACGCATCAGTCAAATGGAACCCGCAGTCCCTCGCCGATGCGCTTCTATACAGCTAGTAACTGCCACAACGTTCTTCAGAACACTAACCCCTTACTTCGGTTTGCAGGCTCGCGCTTGCTGTGACTTTGAAATCCGTGTCGCTGACGTCACGGGGCGGGGAATTTTCCCTCCCTCTTCGGCCTATCTACTAAGATTTCAATGATTTGACGACTACGATAACGGAATACGCTATGAATTGACTGGATACTGAATTTTAAAATACCCCTCACACGGGCTTATTTTGCTTGTCCTTGCAACACGAATAAAGGAAATTTATCACCCTTGCGACTTACAGCCTATGCACTGAAAAATAAATGTTAGGCTGAAATATTAACGGATTGAAATTACGTATCACCATTATCGCTTGTCCTTAACAAATAGTTTTATTTAGTGTGTTCAAAGTTATATGCTATTAGTAACGAAAACTATATTTTAAACATGGCAATGGACGAGAGTAAAATTGGTACACATATACTGCATACAAAGTTGATTCGAGTTTTGTGTATTTCGTTCATTCCGCTTTCATAATTTCATATTGGTAACAATTTATATACATATTTAAAATGTGACTTATCTGATGAAATATTTTCAAGGATTTCCTCAGATTTTGTACACACATTACATACATAGCTGATTTGACTTTTGCGTAATTCGTTCATCCTTCTGTAAGATTTTTAAAACGACAGTTATTTTTTTATCTTTGTGATAGAAAGACACTTCAGAAATTTTTTCCCCAATTTTATTAAACTGGGTACTTGCATATTACTTAGCAAGCTGACTTATCTTTAGTATATTTCATGTACAATACGTCTAAATCAATATTATTATTTATTATTCCTAGATTACTTAAACGTTTTTAACTTTCGGAAATATTTTGCACCCACTTTGAGGAAAGTAAGCTTATCAGCTATGCGGGTAACTTCTTGTTTATTTTCAAACTAAATATAAAATAATACCTACATTTTACAGTATTAAACAGACCGATGCAATACTCTTCTGTTATGTTGGTAGACTCCGACCCCATAATATTTCAAGCATTTTGTTTATCCTTATACTGAGAAGGCGCACTGGACAAGGTAAACAACGTTATACAAATTACATGCTGGGAAATAAACAATTGCATGTTTGTTTAGAGGATGTTCACGTAATAGAAAGATACGAATCTCCGTTTTTTTTTTTTTTTTTTTTTTTTTTTTTTTTTTTTTTTTTTTTTTTTTTTTTTT
>PNEQ01103272.1:0-12989 GCA_003012365.1 Medauroidea extradentata | reverse complement strand
CATATATATATATATATATATATATATATATATATATATATATACACACACACACACAACCACACACACAGTGGCGGCTCGTGGGTTGTTGCCAGGTGGGGCTGCAGATAGTCGGAACTGCACACTCTTAATGAACGCACCCTAGCCTAACAACCATGAAATATTTGCCGGCTACTAGATGTGTTGTGACCACTCGGTAGTAAGGGGCACCTGCACATCAGCGTGTCAGTGGCTGTAGAGTCAACCAGCGCACAACCCTGTACAGCTCTTAGCAACTGCAGCCCTACCTGGCAACAACCCACGAGCTGCCATTGTTCGTTACAAAGAAGTATTCTGTTTATAAGTGTTAAGATAATTTATTTGTAACCTTTGGAGTGAAGATATTTGTGGTTCTTTTAACACAAGCCTTACATTTAGAGATAATGGTTTATCGCGGGAAAACTTGACTGTTTGCTACGTTTCAACACACGTTCAGCTTACCAGAAGATTACTAGTTTTAGCTTGTACTTGGAGCTGTTACCCTATTTGACTAAGCCAATAAGAATCCCGCAATTGTAACATGGCTGTTATTGGTCTGCAGACAGCTACGTCGTGTTAGAAGTATATCACCGAATAATGCATGTTGCAAGAAAGTACAGTGTTCACTAAAAAAAAGTTTATTGGCCACAGAAAATATTTTGTCATTATGAACCTTATCTAAATTTTTTTGTGGTGACCACAAAATTGCTTTGCTACAACCAATAAAGTTTTGCAGTGACTACAAAAAAAATTTGTAACTACTACAAAAAAAATTGGTGAGGTCCATGTTGACAAAATATTTTGTGGTCATCACAAAACCGTTTTTTCTATGTTGTCAAGAGTATGTTGGCACAAAACATTTTCGCGATTTACCATCATTCCTACTTATGTCGAAACAGTTATTACCTTTGCTACAAAGAAAATTGTGTTGTTTTCAAATTAAAACATTTTAAAGACAAAATGTGACACAAGGCAAGATTTGTTTATTGCAAGCTTAATAAGTTATGCGGCAAAGTGACTTTGCAGTGGATCATACCTAAATAAAATTTTGTTGTGTCAACTAATGTGTTTTATTGATCTCTCTCAGTGCTCTGGGTATAAAGTTCACGTATATTTCAAGCATACGAGGTTTCTGCAGAACCCTGCTACATTGTAGAATTCTCCCTGCGACTGTGTTAACGGCTGGTAGTCACACAACAACCCTCTCACGAGAGATGCGTCATCTGGAAATACCACTGCATGGCCACGCAATACTGGACTAGGGGTGAGACACCCCATGCCCTCTCACAAATCACCCCAAAGTGGGCGGAGAACCGAATACACTGTGAAAAAATTGAGGAGCAAAGAATAAGAAAAATAATATAAACATAATAGATTTCTAAAGCCGGGTACACACTATCCATAATTCAGTTTAGAATTCCGTACCAAATTCAGTACAAGTAGCACTGCGACAGTGTGTACCGCAACTATGCTGGATCCAGGCAGAATTCCGTACTTAAGAGGGCGTTGTACATAATTCAACGCTAAAAGCATTTATATATAACGGTAGGTTTCTTGAAACCATTGTGCGAAAATTAAACAAAAGCAATCCTACACAATAGTTTTAGCCAACGTTTTAAACAAAATTGTTTCCAGTGTTACGAACTTCTGAGGCACAATCTCTGACGCCGGAACCTCGTGCAATTAACTGCGGTGCAAGAGATCACGCGTAACGAATTAGTAATTCTGGATAAATATTTACCCATAAAGTTGGCAAATTCAGTTGTCTGGGATTGTCGTTGAGTATTTTATCCATATTGACTTCGAAAAAAGCGTAGGACTCAATTGATGTTTTCAGCGTTTATTTATCTACCACGCACTCCTAATTGCACATATAGAGCCCGTTCTATTTTTCATCGTAGTGTATGTTCACGCGCATGCGCAATTCAAAGTTTCAGCCACCGCGCATGCGAAGTACGCAAGCAGAGTTGCCAATGTGATTTGAATAGAAATAAATTTATTGTTGTTCCACACGTAACGGTTGCCTGAGTTATCAAACCCTAAATAATACAAGGATAGTGTAACATATTTGAGAGTCATATGCATGTCTTGTTTGTGAAATAGTATTTGGGAATTCTACAGTTATTCTTTAAGGATTATTACAACAAACATAACAAACATATTATTATTCTGTATGTACCGAAAGTTGTAAGTTGTTAGAAAATAATTATAGTGTGTACCGTAAACTGGGTATACTTTGCACCAGCATGTGTAACTCTGCACCACCAAAAAAAATGTATTTTCTATGCTGACAGTTGAAAGACAAGTAATTGTATTCGAAGGTATTAAATTATAATTTTTTAAATACACAGTCGTGATGTGTCTTTATTTCACCAAACGACCTAGAAACAAATATTTTTTCTGGTGCAAAGTTACCCATGCTGGTGCAAAGTATACCCACTTTACGTTACGCTACGTAGAAGTTTTGAAACATAATTCTGGTATAAAATCGCTAAAGATGTTTATGAACATAAATAAGTAAGTAATAGAGTAGAAAATTAAGGATAGTGTGTATTGGGCTTTAGACACACGCCATTTCGGGCGAATGTTACCGTGTTGTAGAAAAACCCACAAAAAAAAAAAAAAAGGAAGATAAGCCAGCACGCTGTAATCAACATACATAAAACATACAGATAATTCCTGACAGTAATATAGTCATTATTATCTCTAGGTTTCATGTATTTTGAATACAGCTTAATGGCTTTTCTTCCTTTTTTTTTTTTTTTTGTTTTACTGTGGGTTTTTCAAAATATTGAGACATTCCCGCCCACTTCCTTTCCGCTAAGATAAACAATTTATCAAAACGTATTTTTTATCAATTTATGAAATACTTTTTTCGCTCAAAAATTTAAGAAAAGGCTCCAGCAATCTTTATTTCCTTTATAAATTTAACAATGGAAAAAAGTGGGCGGAGTTTGAGTCCGACCGCCCGGAAAAAAGCGCCAAAAAGTACGACATTCTCGGTAACTTGACGAACTACAGCCAAACAACAAGGGGGTCAAGCAAAATACATTGTTAGATAGGCGAGTGTCCAGACCTGTTCTTCTACGACCGTGCTAGAGACCTAAAAAATTTCCGCTTTATTTTGGCCCCGAGCTATAATTCCAGCAACTGTAAGTTCGTGCCGCTTTCGTAATTGGCTCGTGACTTGTTTGACACTTCCTGTAAGTCACTTAACCAATAGTACAGAATCAACTAAATGCAGGCTCATATCACTGCGTCATCGAGCAACCAGTGAGCAGATAATGTCTGCTTGAATACACACATGTCCTTGGAGGCTAGCCTACATGTCAGAGAACCCGCGAATTTTTCCCGTCTCTAGGGATGACACGTTTACATAATTTGCTGTTTTCGAAGTTCCGCGGGATGTAACTGGTCATGCATTATCGTGCCCGGCCCTCATTTGGAAGGTCACACACATAGGGAAACCTGATTTTTGCGAATAAGATTTTTTGCAGCCATTTTGTTTCAGTGTGTTACGTGCACACTTGCACCTCAACTCCATGATTATTTGCAGAGTGTTTTTGTGCGGAGTTGTTATTCATTTGACTGTGCCAATCAGTACATTGTTAACTGTGACACATCACGTCTGTGATTTGCGGGTTTAACCTCCACACGCTGGGTGTTAAGAGTGCGTGGTAGATAAATTAACGCTGAAAACATCAACTGATTTCTATGCTTTTTTCGAAGCCAATATGGGTAAAATACTCAATGACAATCCTAGGTAATGGTATTTGCCAACTTTATGAGTAAATATTTATCCAGAATTACTAATTCGTTACGCGTGATCTCTTGCGCCGCAGTTAAATACACGAGGTTCCGGCGTCAGAGGTTGTGCTTTAGAAGTTCGTAACACTGGAAAAGATTTTGTTTAAAACGTTGGTTAATACTATTGTCTAGGATTGCTATTGTTTACTTTTCGCATATCGGCTTCAAGAAACCTACAGTTATGGATTAATGCATTTAGCGTTGAATTATGTACCCCGCCCTCTTCAGGCATCCAACCACTGACCACAAAGCAGAGATGCAGGTGCGCACGTAATGCACTGAAACAAAGTGCTGCAAAAACCTTTTCGCGAAAACTACCGGGCCCTATGTAGGCCTATTACTAGGGACTGAAAAATTTCGCGAATTCAATGACCTGTACTATGCCTACTCAAGCCCCGACTATTTGTCCACCTGCTGCTACTCAGTGGAACAGCAGACAATGAACGAATATACGGGACTTGAGTATGCATAGTACAGTGGATTCTAGCCCCTACAGGTAATTGAATTCGCGAAATTTTCCAGTCCTCACCTATTACTATTCAGCCTGTGAGAGATTAAGTAGCCAGTAAATATTTCACGGTCGTTGGCACATAACGGCGCGTTCACACGAGTGTAAAGTTCTCGGAAACTTGTGCCCTACCAGCCAACAACCTTCTAGCCGCCACTGCATTTTATATTTTAACTCTCACTTGTTTTGGTGTTCTACTGTCAAAGCGCAGCCGTATACCGTAAGGATGACATTATTCTTATCGGTGCAGTAGAATGAGATAAATGTCCTATCAAAGACACGCTGCCAATAACCATGAAGCTCAGCTGCCGATGTGAACGAAAGCATTGAAACAAATTTGTGCAAAAATATTTTCACGACAAAGTCACGCCTCTAATAATAGCTGAGGAAAATCAAAGGAGTATTCATATAAAGTACGTGTTATCCTAAAATGTAAAAAACGAAGCTAGCTGAGTAATAAATTCACATGGCCTTACTCTAAATCCCTCAGTACCTTCCAGTTCTGAAAAAACTTCTCTCGATGAATGTGATTTTAATAAATACTTCTGCACAATATCGATTGTTATGGACCAGAAATTTGTATGAATAAATTTCAGCACGGTTATATTTCAAACCATTTCAGTTGATTATGCAATTGTATCACAGTTTATCAGACACTCGTTAAAGGTTTTTTGTTGGATAGTAAAAGTGCAGTGAATCAAGGAAGTGATACCACACTTCTTGGTCTGGGGTGAAACTTATTACCAAATCCACGATTTCGTGACGAAAAGATTTTTGTATAATTTGGTTTTAATCTCATACGAGCACACCTGCAAATCTGCTCCATGGTCAGTGATTGGCAGTTTTGACTATCACCTCTCCTATCACGTCTCCGTGTTTGAGGTGCCACGCTCTAGTATCTGAAGGGAGTAATCCTCGACCAGTCCATCAGGAGTGTTGATGTTGTTCCGGGGCTCGAGAGTCCTGGTGGGCACTATACCTGGATGGGTTCCTCGGCCTCTGGTGCTAGCTTCACGCTACCGTGACCCCTCAGCACTATAACATGCCACACCCAAGTCAACCTGCAGCCTCCTCGTGGCGCCACCGGAGCTAAAGCCCGCCACACACTAGCCATAATTCAGTTTAGAATTCCGTATCAAATTCATTACAAGTAGCACTGCGACAGCGTGTACCGCAACTACGCTGGTTCTACACAGAATTACGTGCTGAATTTCATAGATAGAGCCCGTCCTATTTTTCATCGCCTGCGCTATGCACAGTTTCAGCCACCGCGCCTACGAAGTACACAAGTAGGGTTGCCAATAGCATTTGAATAGAAATAAAATTCTGGTTTCCTACTGAACAAAAGACCATCGAAGTTTACAAAAACTAAATAATTCAAGATTGTTTCACTTATTTGGCAATTATACATGTCTTGTATTGGGAAATAATTCTCGGGAATTTTACAATTACACTTTATGGAATATAGCAACCAACATCACAAATATATGTTTCTTCTTTATTTACTGAAACATGTTCGTAAACAAAGATAGTGTGTACACAACACAGAAGTTTTGCTACATAATTCTGGTATGAAATTGCAATCGAAATTTATAAACAGAATTAAGTAAGTAATTGAGAAGAAAATTAAGGATAGTGTGTACCGGATCTTAGAGCCAATGCAGGCTCTGGCGTGCGGTCCCTATGCATCCTGGCTACTCAGGACTAGGAAAGGGGTATCTACCTTGATGGATTCTTCGACAGATAGCACCAAGGAGAAACCACTAAGTGGGGCGTTATACTACCTAGTGCTCAGGCCACTGGGGACCAAAAGCCTGGGTCTCGGAGTGAAGAGACTTGGGTAAAGGTAATGGACGAACCTAACGATGGTTAAGGAAAAGGGGCGCACGACCTGGCCGTATGACTGTCAGTGTCCCCCTCCCACGGGTGTTCTAGACCCTGTAATACTCTGGCGGTCAGGCTGGAAAACCCATACATGCAATAACAATAAGGTAGTACTAAGGTGACCAGATAACCCCACGGAGAGGTTCTCTCTCATTGGTTGAACTCGTAGTGGTGGTAGTTGCCTATATGGAGAGGACCCCTCCTCTGTGACAGGTAAACAAGCTGGTTGCTAAAGTGCCCAGGAGCAGGCCCGGTGAGTCTGTTAGGATTTAGATAGGCCCCGAATCAAACTAAGAGGCGGCTGAGCTGAGGATCTCAGGGGGCAAACTGTAGACGAGATCCTTGAATGGGTGTCCCTGGGCTCTCTCGCCAGCCCATGCTACTCCTTTGGAAGATGATCGAAAGCGCAGTTTAGTGTTCCACCAAGGGGTTCGGTCTACAGACGATTCGAGTCCCAACACCGAACTTCAGACCCATAGTGTACCACGGAGTACACTGTGGTGTCCCGCAACACCCATTGTTGTGGTTCACAAGGGCTCTGAGCGGCGACCTGCGTCCAGGCAGGCCTCCTAGTATGATTAATTATTGAGCCTTTCGGCCCAAGGGACTCTATAGTTATCGTTTCTTTGTCAGCGAGGATACTGCCTTAGAGGCGTTCAGGCATAATCCCACGGCTGGTAGCATCGCACCACCGGTCTTTCGGCCGAGTGCGTGAACCAGCGGCCTGTACCTGCGGTTCCTCTCGTACTGAGCGGGAATACTGGTACAACGACAATCATCTCAGTAGGGTAAAACTAACCTGTCTCACGACGGCGCCGTTAACAAACTACATATATATATATCACTTGTCTTGGAGATTTACTGACAAATCGCAGACGTATGACGTCACGATAAGAGACATGTCTGAACAAAGACATGCTGTTGCCAGTAACAATTAAGCACAGCTGCCAATGTGCAAGTAACGAATAAAAACAAAACTATGCAAACATTTTTTTCGCGACAAAATCGTGGCTGTAGTGATTACTGACTGGAAAAGCAGCCCATGTACAAACTGCTGAGACTAAAATATACACAGGACATTCGGTTCTAGCATACAGGATCAAGTAGTTTCACAAGGAAAATCTTTGAAAACCTAGTTGCCGAACAAATTCCTTGTAACACTACAAAATGTCATTCTTGTAAAAATACGAAGTTTAAGTTTTGAGTCTTAGTTACGTGTAGAGAGACGTCGATAAGGAATTATCAGTAAGAGAGAGAGAAAGAGAGAAAACTGTCTTGTTCGACGAGCTGTGCCTGCCAATGTGTTGGCTTGCGAAGTCGGTATCGATCACAGATGTTCAATCCCGTCACCTTGGGGTCTCTCTCCACTCACACACAGATGCCAAGACCACACGACTGAGGTGAAACACGACTTCAGCAACCGTCACGCGCCACTGTACATGACTACAGTATGCTCAAAATATCTAGGAGGCCATCACCCGATAAATGAATACATATCGTATCAGGATGATAACCAGAGGGACAGGGTATCTCATCCCGAATGCAGCTTTTATAAGTGGAAGCTCGTAGGCAATCTGCGTACCCTGAAGTATCACATGAAATGAAGCCCTATGCTTAGAGACATGCAATATTCGCGTTATCATCTGATATCAGACTAAATTTCACTTTCCTATACATAACTAAACATAATCTGGGATTAAATTGGCCACGAACTTTTATGCTTGTCATTAACGTGTGTTACGTCTACAGAGATTGGCCTCTCTACCGTGTAAGCATTCTCCGCGGCAAGTCTGGACAATATCGGCCAGCGGGAGACGTCGAACAAGCCTACCGTCACTTGGAGTCTAGTCAGCTGTCAGAAAATAACGCGAATTTTGCATGTCTCTATCTATGATGGAGAAGCGCCTGAATGAGAGTAGCGAGGAAAACGAGAAATCCCCGAGAAAACCCGCCGTCCGGCACGACACCTAAAAGCAAAAATCCGGGGATCGAACCCTGATCGCCTAGGTGGGAGGCGAGTGGTTTGACCACAAGGCCGACGCGACTTCTTCCCACCCGATGTCAGGCGGTAGAAAGGCAAAAACCTGTGCGGAGCAGTCGGACATTCTCCGGGAAATATCACGTTCGGGCGGGTCTCTACGTGAATATATCAGGCTAGAGGCTATGTCGTCAGCACCTGCTGTGAAACTGTGTGCATAGTCTGTTCACTTTAAGGCCTTGTTACGGAGTTTTGCAGTGATTTCGAAAATATTTTTTTTATTGCTGCCTAATACTCATATCAAAATATCGCTGCACGGTTTTGACACTTATATGTTATAATTTGTAGCTGAATTTTTTTGTAGAATTATACTGAACGGTTTTTTTTTTAGATTTCGTTACCCAAAATACCACGTATTTCGTCGTGAAAATACGCAAAAATTAAGGAAATTATTTTTTTTGATGGCGAATGGTACATTATTTAAAAAAAACGCGTCCACAGTATTGTGCATCGTGTGATTGCACATTGACTCAAATTTTTTCAAAACTTTTGGTTAAAAAATATTTGAGTTATTGGCACCAATCTGAAAAAAAAACTCGGGAACAAGCCCTTAAACTGAGCACTAGTGGCGTATCGTGGTCGTGTTCCAAGGTATGCAATATACTAAACTCCGACTATACGCTTTGAGTACGTAGACTCTATGTGCATATCCGTCATAACAAATACACATGTGTTGTGTAGACCGAGGAATAGTATTGGAGTATATGTTACTTGCCTCTTGTACGCTACTGGAAGAAGAGAGTACCTGCCTCTATCAGTCTGCGGCCCACAGACAACTCAATATTGAGTATAGTCACTGCTTAGCACCGCATGCATTGGAACACGACCACAATACGCCACTGATGAGCACTGCGCAACATTTTTAATATCCAAAAACTGCATTTAATTTGGGCCAAATATGTTAAGTTTTGAGACTGGTGAAACGTTTGCACGAGTTTTTTTTTTTTTGTTCCAGGGAAGATTTCAGGTCAGAAATATTAAAGATGATTACAAAATGGTCGAAAGAAAAATTTAAGCAGTGCTCACTTTATCGTGAACAGTCTATAGCTGCAATAAGTTTCGCGCAAATAAAACTTAAAACGCTGTCACAGACTAAACAGTAATACAGACGTGAAGTGAGGTGACGGCTCATTTGATACGGGCAAATTTCCCCGCTCATTGGCTGTCCAAGGCTGTTGATACCAGCCCCCGTATATGTTTGGCTCCTGCATGTTACCGCAGGTTGAAAAATGTTGGCATAAATCATATTTTCACTCTAGGTAAATAAATGCTGATTGGTCTAATTAGTAATATAAGTACTTCAAGGCACAAAGTAAAATTTTTATTTTCATTCTCTTCCTTACTCATATCATCACATAAAACACAGGTTCCGCATTTTCACGCCTTTTGGGAACGAATTTCTAAAAATCTTGAAGTCACATTTTTTACATTTGCATAAGAATTCAATTTTAAGTCAAAAACCATTAAAACAAAGCTAAATCAACAATTAATTGAAAAACATATTTCACACCTTTACAGTCCTGAGAGGTCGAAGGTACAAATATCCTGAAATACATTTACTGCTACATGCATAATTCTTTTCTTGAAACGAAGAACAACTGTACATTACTCTCCTCGGTTTCGATAGAAGTACAGGATGTACACATTCCACGACATTACATCCCCTAAAATACTATTAAATTTCGGAAAAAAAAAACAAGAATCGAATTTTATACTACTTTATTGGTGTCCCATAGGCGTAAAAACACGACGATAGCTTGCTGTGTTAAAGATATACAGACATTCCTTTTCACAACTTTTCACCATCTTAGGTATAAAATTTCGAAAAATGGTGAAATTTATTTATTTTTATTTAAGTAAGCATCAATCTTAAGGGGGGGGGGGGTCACGACAATGTCTAAAGTACATTGTGGTCAATGTATTTCGATTATAAATCGATAAAACATCTTACCTTCATTTTTACCTTCTTTAGGGTCATATTTGGATAATGCCTTGAAAACGTATGTTGGTAGAGGCAGAGATTTTTGGTGAAAATAATTCTGCAACAAGTTGTTTCAATGCCTACACCAGCAACTCTGGTTGGTGGTTATTGTCAGAATATAATAGGGCAGGGGCGTGGCTCATTTGACTGCACCAACCAGAACAATGTCACCACGACAACACACGTCTGTGATTTGCGGGTAGGACCCCGAGACGCCGACAGTTAAAAACTTCCAATCAATGGCCATGAAGCAGAAAACAGATGTACACATAAAACATTGAAACAAATTGTTGCAGAATTCTTTTCACCAAATATCACTGACTCTATACAATGGGTATCATCCTGAAGCAAAGAACACATCGATATCTTGATGTGGATGAATAATCGAAACTCCATTTAATTATTTTTTACCCCTTAGAGAATCGAAATCCTGTTTTAATACATATGTAAAAGTATTCAAGAGAAGCGAAAGTCACGGCTATAGTACATTGAGTTTAATCGATATATACGATTCGTGAAAACACATTTTTCACCTTTTCACCCCTTGGGAGTCGAATTTAGAAAAAAACCCTAAAATATTTTTCAAATATTTACGTAAATATAATTCTCAAACTAAGGAAGATCAAATCTGTATCTCGAGGAGTTTGTTAGGTAACTGTCATATTTCATGTCTTCTTATTCCCTTTATTGTCGAATTTCGACAAATTCAGAAAATTTCCTAAATGTATTTTTATGCGCGCGTAAATAAATTAAAAATCATGACGATAGCCCGCCGGGTTCAAGCTATTTCACCTATTTTCACCTCTTTATGAATAGAATTTCGAAAAATTCCTTCTATGTTCTAATGGGAACTCACCCTCAAAATGTCACGTTTCTAGGTCCAGCGGTTTGGGCTGTTGGTTGATATGCCAGTCAGTCAATGAACCCTTTTGTACGTAGAGAACACTGGATCAACCAATTAAATCTCTATACAACAAAGTTACTTCGTATTTGATTTCATCTAATAACTTTTTTCTATGCGTTTTTTTTTTAGTCATAATGCGTCGCAGTGGTAAAACTTTCGACAAAAAGTTGGCAAAAAGTTGCAGTTAGAATTAAAATTTTTAATTATTTTATAGTTGGTTTCCAAAATATTAAAATTTTTTGACACCGTTTATTTACGTGTGTAGACCCTACAAAGGATATTAAAGTAAGTACAGAAATAAATAGCATTTTTTTCGACGTTAATTTGAAAAGTGCTAAAATACATTTTTTTCTGACAATCCAGATTAAAAGGTATACAGGTATACAACATTAAATCGACAACTCTAAAACATGTTAAAATATGTTCCAATGTTCTGGCGCCCTATTTTTCTGTGTTCTTAAAAGCACTTTACTTAACGATGCAGATATTCCATCCAGGTTGTTATTGCTTCCAGATAATGAAAGTGTAAAAATCTCCTGCTTTTAAAACTCTCACAAATTAGATTTTTTCCTTGTGTTCCATTTTCTCGAACCAATTTAAAAACAACATTTATAAAAAAATCTACTGAAACTTGTATCCATGATGCTAAAACGATTCCTAAATTGAGGACGCCGGACAAAATGAACCATTTTTATTAACATTCGTAATTGCAAAGCATAATTTTGAGTGACAATGTTATACAGTTCTATACTTCACGTTGTTATTAATACCTTTAAGAGAGCGTGGTACATAATTTATCGCTAAAAGTATTAATCTATAACTGTAGGTTTCTTGAATCCAATTTGCGACATTTAAACAATAGCAATCCTAGACAATAGATTTAGCCAACATTTTAACAAAATTGTTTCCAGTGTTACGAATTTCCGAGGTACAATCTCTGACGCCGGAACCTCGTGCATTTAACTGCGGCGCAAGAGATCACGCGCAACGAATTAGTAATTCTAGATAAATATTTACTCATAAAGTTTACAAATACCTTTATCTAGGATTGTCATTGAGTATTTTATCCATATTGGCTTCGAAAAAAGCGTAGAAATCAATTTCATGTTTTCAGCGTTTATTTATCTACCACGCACCCTTAACGCAGTCAACTAACAAATAGAGATGTGCAGATTCTGCGTTATTATTTTTTATGACAGGCTGGAATTCACTAGCATATATTCAACCGAACACACTAAATGACGGTATTGACGTCGGGCCTACGTAATTGGTGTACTCGCATTACAGGACAGTTAGGGACACCTGTTTTTCGTTAAAATAATTTTGCCCCAGTTTGTTTCAGTGCCTTACGTACACATCTGCAGTTCTGCTTCATGGTTATTGGCAGCGTGTCTGTGTGAAGAGCCGTATCTCATTTGACTGAGCCAATTACAATAACGTTCCTGCAACACCACTCAGCAGAACTGTAGATGTGTAAGTACCAGTGGTGTCGCGTGGAGTGTTCCAAGGTGTGCGGTGACCAGCAGTGACTATACACAACACTGAGTTGTCTGAGGAACTTGTATGGTCAGGAACACTCCACAGCCAGTAGCGTACAAGAGGCAAGGTACTTAAAATATATACACCTTGGTCTCTGCAATAACACAACTACTCAAAGCGTATAGTCGCTGCTAATACCGCACGCCTTGGAGCACAGCCACGCCTAGCCACTGCTCAGTTGTCAGAGGAACAACTTGACTTGTATGGTCAGGAACACTCCACAGCCAGTAGCGTACAAGAGGCAAGGTACTTATAATATATATACCTTGGTCTCTGCAACAACACAACTGCTCAAAGCGTATAGTCGCGG
>PNEQ01103271.1:0-12990 GCA_003012365.1 Medauroidea extradentata | reverse complement strand
CAGCACGTCCCTGTTCGTGCCTCCAAGCGAGTGAACTCTGACCTGCCTGCCAGATAAATCTATCTAAGCACTGGCTAGCTCAGAGCTTATTTGAAATTGTAAAAGCCAGCACTTCTCTGTACGTGCTTCCAAGCAAGAGAACTACGACTAGCCTGCCACATAAATCCTATTCCAGACGAAGCAAGCTAATTAGCCACTTAAAATTTCAAAAAATCTAAACAAGGCAAAATATAAGAAAAGTTTCCTTAGAAAAGTTGCTTGAAATTAAATTAGCTTTAAAATGAGTCCAAACACGATATAAATCCAATAAAATTGACATGTAAAATTCTATACTTTTCTCTCGCTTTAAAGTTAAATTTAAACTTAAAAGGAAAATTTTAATGCACATTTCTCTACTCGCATCCCCAATTAATATGTTGGATCCCGCCGTATACATCCTTATACCTGGTTAATTTGGCCTACTTAATTTGTTATTAACAACAAAGAAAAAAAAACATCAATTAAGACAAAAAAATTGAAATTACTGTATGATAAGAGGCCAAGTAAGTGCTACGTGCCAGTGCACGTCACAATACCCTATGCATGAAAATGATGTATATTCTTTTATAATGCGATTTATGACCTTGCGTAATAAGTAAAGGAGGTGATAAATTTTACAATCGTGAAAATACACTTGAATGTTTTGTTTACTCAAAATAAACAAATATATTGAAAACTATTTAGATGACATCCTTAAACTCGTTTATGCTAACAGGATCTTTAACATGTAAAGAAACCAACCTTAAAACATTAACATAACAGAGCAGCTCCCTTTCATTGCTTAGAACTAGTTTTGCCATGAGTTTGGTGAGCATTGTAGTGTATGATATATTTTTTTTAATAAGAGGCCCTCATAAACAGAAAGAAATATTGCTGCAAATGCATAGCATGCTTAGTTCACGAATGAATAAAAAAATAGCATAATGAGATGTGCGACAATCGTACAATATCTATTATGTATACAAAACTGTTGTTGTCTGCCATCCGTATTATTTTGAGAGTGCAAGTCTTTGGAATAGATTCTTTGTAGATTGAAGTTATACTGAACATTACAGCAGTATGCGGTAAAAACTTTGTTAAATTTGTAGTATTTAAGTAATATTGCATAAAGAAATGTTAAAAGTAAATGTTCACAGTCAATTTTAATAACTACAAATCCTATAAGTTGCATTATAAAAACGTACCTGAATTTTATCCCTATTAAGGAAACCAAAATTATATAATTATGTACGATGTAACAATTAAATGATCCTTTGTGTCTATAAGTCTAAACGTTACAAAAGTACAAATACTATGTAATTACGTAGTTAAATGGGCCTGCATTTTAACATTTAAGGTTTTTCAGTAAAATTAAATGTGAGATATTTGGATTCTGAAAACGGAACCAATGTCATGCTTTTATTTTGCAAGGAGCAAGAAACCAACCGCTTAGATTTCGCAAGGGTATAGTGCTCCAAAGAATGTTGTTTTAGTAAAATGATGATAGTAGTACGCATAACTAAGTGTTGTTTTTCACATAGCATGTGTTTCATAGAGTTCAGTATTTATTTGATGTCTTAAGAGTGTGTTAATATACATGGTTCTGATTCAGAACTAGATAATGTTGTGCAGCTTCAAATTAGAAGATCTTAATAACTTTCCTGATATTTAAAACGTTATTCAAACATACACCATAAATTTTAAGTGAATTCTCATTTGTATGCTCGTTGCATTAAGCTCTTAAATATAAGAAATGTTATTACAAAATGCATGTTTCATAAAGGCTGTGTTTAATTAAAGCCGTGGTTGGAATTCCTGTAATATGTTTATAACTACAATGATTCATTCTTTCACTGTGCTAAGTTATCCAGATTCAATTCCTCGTTTTCGTAGAGATTTTGAACACCTTTAGACACTTTGTTACGAACCATGCAGTGCGAAAGCATTGCTGGTTCTAACATCCAAAATGGTACTGTAACCAGGCCACTCGGCCAGGAATTAATAATATTCAACACGTAGTTGCTACAAGCGTCAAGGATAACCTCCCTACTCCGACAGCGACACGAATTGCCACACAGGACAAAATACAGGCCCTTAGCCAGGTAAGGACCAAGTCGGGCTACACCCGACCTGGGTTAGTTTTTGCGAGACATATCATAGTAAGATAGACCTATACACTTCTGCATAAATAGCTGATACACAGGGAAACTAGCCCCTCCTGGCAATGTTTCGCCCAATCTGAAATAATTTTCTAGCTACGGGCCTGGCACAATATAGGGATGGGTCCTTGTCTGTCTGCAAGCCAGCGCCACATGGGACACATCACTTTCAAGATTCACCACGACGTCCACCTACGACGTGTCGTTCACCGTGTCCGATCTAGCACATCAACCTCGACAACGTTAAAGGTGGGACTGTTGTTGTAACTAATTAAGCGGCTCATAAATAATCTTTTAAACAAAACTCTTTAACTTAAATATCTATTCAAGCCTCCCTCCGCGAATAACCTTCTTAAATGTAAATGTAATTGTATAAATGTATTATAAACTAAAATACAGTTCCTAAAACAAATTGCGCGCATTTCAATAGCATTTATAAAAGGAACAAATCTTGTACTTTACGGGAACAACCTCAAATAAATAATTTTATTCGTAAATCGTAACAACTTGCATTATATTCAGTGTAGGTCTAATGTGGATGAGAACTTTTCTTTTAATAATAAAGTGTACCGTACATTGAGCATTGCATTTTGGAATAAACAATAAATATTAGTGTCAAATCGAAAAAATTACAACAAACTGTGTGTTTAATTTTACAGTATTGGTATAATGCGTGTAAGCGTGTTTATTGTGCAAGGAAATTATTTTTGTGGAATTTGTGTAAAGCAAATGTCACAGAATAACTTAAACAATTTGAAATTCATTCCCTTACTTTGATTCTGAACATATTATGAGGTACATTCACTTCAGTTTCATAATTATAATTTTACATCTAAAAATTTGATCAGTCCAAATTCATCTAAACAGTTATGTTTGGTCTTACATTGCTAGCGACTGCAATTTTTAATATAGATATTTTTGTAACAGTGAAGAAAGAATGAATTATCAAAGCACATTACTAGAGTGGAATGTAAGATTATTTTTTGTCAGCGTTTAACTTCGAGGCCTTTAGCGCTGGTGAGGGATGACATGATGTTACTAGAGTAGAACATTACTACAGTGAGCACAGACACTAAATAATAAACAAGCAACATTTGATGTACAATCTGCAGCTGGTTACATGTTTATTTCCACATAGCTTCGGTACTCTGACGCATAATTTCTGGCTACGATTCACATACACACGTATTGTTATATTGATATAGCAAAATATTGCCTTGATATAAAAAACGATTTCTTGAATAAAGAGCCTTTGAACAAACCATATGCCAATAACTACTAATCCATGTCGGTAACACAATTACCTACTTTGTCCATAATGTATAATGTAATCCATATTTACAAGTTATGAAGTGCCACAAAAATGTTCCAGCTTGATAAATTACAAAATTTTAGCAATGACTACCTCTACAGCATTTCACTGGCGAGAAATTTACGAAAACTCCATAAAATACATCTGCGTAAACTGAACACACGCTGCAATAAACAAATGAATTTGCTTCCTTTCTGTACATTTAACCACATAAATCTGCTAAGATTGGTGACATAAAAATATTCTTACTATCCCAGCACTTCATTACACAACATTTAAGAGGTATATAAAATGTAAAAACAAGAACTGTTCGCACTAAACCTCTATAAGACTGCTTAGCAAAATTGAATCCACAAGCGTTATTTGAAATGTATTGCAATTATGAGATATAACTGACAGTACAATACTAAGAATACTTTAATCATTCTAGAAGATTTGTATCAATGAAAACGGTAGACAAAATCTTGTATGCACGCATGATATGTCACTGTCTCGAGTTTCATTTCAATAGGATGAAGCTTGGTATAGTAGTTTTGTAGTTAAATTTTCTCCACTTATAACAATACGTGGGTTTCTGCGGCTGAGCCATACAGTGTGCGCATCGGGTTAAGAACAACACTTTTTTTTGTGAAGTTCTCACTTTCGTTAGGCCTAGTATTTTTCTTTAGCATATACTTTTTGTTAAACATATTTGGATAATTTGCCGTTGTAGCATAGAAGACCAGTACTGCAAGTCAAAATATTGTCACGTTGATTTAATCAGCTCCGACTACCGCGTCTCTTAAACAACAAATGTCCACCTCCACCACGAGCTATAAAAAGAAATCTCGGAACAAAACTACTAGAGACCTACATTATTTCAAGGGGTTGGCTCGCGACCCCAATTTACGACCAAATAAGAACAACTCTCCGGGGCTATAACCACAAATGGCAAAACACGGTACCAAAATCTAGGTAACTGTGGTGAGTTTCTGTGACTTGCTAAAGAAAATTAAATAAATAAAATTAAACTGACCAAACCCTAAGACCTATCCTGAAGTTCCTCACGTCCTCGGCTGTTTTAACAATAGGCTAGCATAAATAATTTAAAACAAGAAAAAAATATCAAACAACCCGAAACTTAATACAACTGCATTTCTAACACAACAAGTGTCTTAACCATTAAGTGAATACATGAAAAGAAAATGTTTCGTCAACACACAACTCTATTTAATTTTCAACACGACTTCAGTTACTTCAAAAATAAAATATAAACCTCCGACAAAAAGAATAGTTGGGTTCAAACACCCAAGTTAACATGACGGGGTAAACACCAAATAAAAAAAAAACAATATTATTAAAGATCAGAGACTGGATTTATAAATTTTTAAAGTACGTTTTAACGATTACCTTGGTCAGCGACAAAAAAATATTTATAAAACGTGAATTTAGTTCAACTAAAATAATAGAGACTTCAAAACCTAATCAAAGTACGAACTGCAAAAATATTCTCCCTGTGAATTCTATAAGTGTACAAGAAAGTGAACGTCAGTCTAAGAAAAAAAAATAAAAAGAACAAATTTAATAATAATAATAACTTAAGGTTAATTTGACGACAATAACTTCAACGACTCGGCCTCAATACTGAAAACGTCGCGGCAACTACTTACAATGGAATTGTCTGGACGAGAGGGTCCTAACGTCACGGCATCCTAATGGCGACTGCCCCTAGTGGGCCGTGGGTATCTCTTAAAACTACATGATGTGTTAACTAAATACTACAAAAAGAAAAAAAAAGGTCTAAGACCTAACCACACTAGCCTTATGTCATGTTGGCGTCCTCGGCGACCTGCCTCCGAGCATCGTACGTCCGTCGTCTTCCATGGTCGGCCAGCAACTCTCTCCCCTCACTTCTCCTTACGCCATGCTAAAAATCACTCCACGCCGCAAAAACTTACTCCACGTGGAATCCTACTCGCCAATCAAGGATCGAATATCCTGTTAACCGACCAATCCCTACCTCCATGGTGACACAACTCTGCTGACGGCAGAGCACTCGTTGCGACGTCCGTACCAGCAAAACAAAAGATTAACGACCGCCCGTGCAAGGTTAACCAACCCTCCGGGACTGTATCCTACACTATAACTGTTGTCACAGCTGCCCGGTAAGGGGAAGGGAGGGGGAAGCGAGGCCACAGTCAGGAGTTATCGACCCGATGCCAAGCGGCGCGAGCAGTAGGCTAAGGGGGGAGGGTGCACATAGCCCACCCCCCCTCCTCCCACTTCTCCATAGCCCACCCAAGTTGACAGTCAGCGCTGCATCTGACTCCCACCCCTTCCGCTCCCTAGCTCTACCAAGCCAGAAGCCCCTAGCTCTACCACACCAGAAGCCCCTAGCTCTACCACGCCAGAAGCCCATCACGGCCAGTGACCGCGCTATGACACGTTAACGAGAAAAATAACCACAGAGAGAAAAGAAACAAGAAAAAAAACAGAAAAGTCAAAAGAAAGCTTTGCTCAATCTAGCGCACGCAGCAACATTAAAACAAAAGGTCACTCAACTTCACCGAAGATCTAAAATCCGATCAGCGCGACTATATATCTTAACAAAAAAAATCATCCTAAAAAAATTTTTAAAACCCGAAAACTAACCAACGTAACAATATTATTTTTACAGGCCGTGTTGACTTCAAATATTTGTTTCTATGAGCCAATGTAATCGTACTATGCATTATAATATCTTCTCTTAGAGAATAGCAAAAGCTCATCAATTTTACACAACTAATATATACAGTGCATCCCTGCTAAGAAGTTTTTCAGGGGAGTGGTAGAAAAATTTCTTACAATGGAAAACTTCTTACAGGGGAAACACAAAACCATTCATCAGGATGGAAAATTTGGTTCAGAATCGTGTCTGGTAGCTCCCATTACCTAACCATAAATGGCAGTCATGTTTTAATATTCAGAATAATGTATGTTAAGAAAAAAATAAGCCTACAAAAAATATAAATAATAATAATATAAAACACAAAAGGATAATAATTTTTATAAAGACGAAACAATAACATACCCCATCATGTTGAATGTTTTTCTGCAAACCACCATATTATTGTTTTTCACTAAACCATCATACTGTTAAAAGTTTTACATTAAGTTCTTACCACTGCAATATTAGTTTTAAATAAATTAGTTCCTCATAAAATAGTCATGAAGGGTGGTCTGCTTCAAGCACTTCTCAGACTGAGCCATGGTGTAACTTTCTAAACTCCACAAGTTTTTCTGTTGATCACTGGGCACATTTTCTGTTAAGGGTGTCCAGGTGGGTAAAATTTTGCATTAAATTGGAAAAATTGGCACTGTTATATGAAGTGTTTATAACCAAATAATTGTATGGTTTTAAGAACACAATTTTATGGGTATTTATAACTTTTATTAAAAAGTAACTTTTTTGAATTTTTAGCATGGATAACAAACGTAATACTCGCTCTTGGTAAGCAAAACTTTTTTTACGCCTTGAAATATCTTTCTCAACACGGTACAATGAAAAAATATGTGCCTTTAAGCAACCGTTCTCGAAATATAAATTTTTTTAATTTTCCTATTTTTATATCGAAAATAAACGTCATCTAAGTAGTCGTAACAAAAGAAAGTTGTCGGTTCTGTATCAATTATTTTTACTTTATACAATGACCGCATTCTTGCATATTACAAAAATACCTAGATCATGTCTATGTGTACTGTTAACTCGTTACTGTCAATGCGCAAACATAGTAGTGCACGAATTCTACTACGCTGGGCGAGATGGCGGAGCGTGGGTCCAGAGTAGCCGCAATAAGCGACCAGTATGGTGGCGCTCCTAGTTTTACCGTTCACAACTATCTGGAGGGCTTGAGATGTGCTGGTGGCTCACTAGGCGGTTTGTTTTTCGTAGGTTTTTCATAGCGCTGTGCCGTGGTCGTAGTTGCTGTAGTGACATAGGCCTGTGAATTGTGAAAGAATTATTGTGTTCGTGACATTAAAGTGCTAGCATGGCAAAACGTCGAAATAGGATACGGACATACAAACGCAGCAGTAAGTCTAGAGGTTTGCGAAAACATTGGATAAAGAAGAAATTAAATGCAGCACGCCAACCAACAATCTGCAAAGAAGCGGACACGTAAGTAATTTCAATATATTGTTTTTTTCTTTTAATTATTTTTAGTCACTAATATTTCTGTTGGCAGGTAGGATGTGTAGTTTTAAGAGCAGTTTCCTTTGATAATGAAGCGATTCTTACTAACAGAAAATATTTTTTTTTTGTTAGTGTAAAACACTTTCCAATTCTATCTACAGCATATATTTATATTCGCATTCTGTTGTAAATACCTTTACTGCGACGACATAAAATTTTTGAAAAATTTCCTCTCCTTTTTAACTATACAGTTAGAATGTATGGCAATGGGTGCGTATAATTACCTAATCTAAATTGCGTTGTTCATGTGACGAGACAGCACTTCCAGCATTAATGTACCGGAACACAATAAAAATAAATAATGAGTACCATGTTTCAACTAATCTATAAATTTTGTATTACATTCTAAAAGTAGTAGGCCCCTAAAAACTTATCAAATAATTTGTATTTCAGTGTTCTGCAATCAACCTACGGCGCATTGTAACATTCGTTACACTAAAATGATGATATTCATATTTTATTTACGATATTTCATTATTTATTAAAGGTAAATTTGCAATAATGACACCGCGTCATAACAGAGCGGTTGAAATACATAACTTATTCTATATATGTTTTGCTTATACGTCGCATATTGATGTTTTTATATAATAGACTTGAAAAAATTAAGTTTTTTAAAAGTAAATTTTTTTGTGCTGTGCTAGCTTGTAATTTTTTGCTATACCCCAATAAAAGGATAGAAAAAATGTGTCTATTTGTGACAAGACTTTTCACAAATTACTTACAGTTATGATGTGTACAGTACTACTCAGTTTAGTGATCCTTTTTTTATATAATGTTTACGTTCCCAAAATGAATAATAATTTGTTATACAGGATTTCCATGGAGGCAGTTGTTTCATTTAGCTCCATGATGGAGCTAAATGAAACATCTCAGCCATGTGCTTCAACAAACCGAGCTATCAATACACAAGAATTATCTGAAATGTACTGAAGTATATGTTATTGAACTTATTGATTAACATTAATTTCTGGTGACACAAAAATAAAGAATGATAATACTTGTGCGTAAATATCGGCATGGATATGATCGGCCCGGAGGTACGCAGTGCTGGGAGCTGGGCGCTGCCCTTGAATGAAGCGCACTCGGCCTATAAGGGCCTTGTAACAGCCGATGGTAGGGCCACGATGCCAGTTTAGCCGAAGCTGTGTTGCCACGCCTGGTTCTCATCCCTCCCGCTACCGGCAGCCTTCGTTCTGCTCTCTGACCGTGCCAGCCCACTCCGTAGTTTCTTAGCTACGGCACCTCAGGGTGTGACGTAAAGGGTCTTTGATACGTTTTAATTTTCTAATTCCATATTGTTCGGACGGTCCAATTTTTCTGTTTGAGACATGCAAAATATAAATTGCAAGGCTGTCCAAGAGGATCAGACAATATAATGTATTACACTGGTATATGCATACACTTACTTCTCAGAAATTTTCTAAGCATATATCAATGTTGCAGTAGGATTTTAAACTTTAACTTTGTATTAGTAAACATCTGATAATAATAAACTTAATTTCAACCTGAAAACTGTTTAATTAATCCATGACAAAAATAGCTTACAAATAGGCCTATAGTCATAAATTTGTTGAATTTTAATCACATTACACACACTACAAGTCATTAATATAAAAAGTACCAAAAGAAAACTATTTGAATTGTTTAAGTCAGTGAGTCCATGCTCATTGTTAAAATTTTCAAATTTCATGTTTGTAGGGAAATTGAAAATGTTTAGTAATAAACTTCTCTGAGTCAGGTCTTATAGCGCTAACGGTACATGACCAAATATATAATAGGAGTCGACATGATTCCACACCATTATTGCAGCGTATAATTTTCTAAATCTACACAAGATTCTTCATTCTCTAAGTTTTCCTCTTGAAGTGCAATACAGATCACTACTTAAATTTCAGTCAGATTAAATTTGTGAGTGAAACCTAACTTATCTGTATGTTTGCCATTCTATAATCTTAAATTTTTTTCTCCTCAAATTGGTGCATATGTTGCTCTTTAATTCTGAAATGTGAGGCCTCGCAAGTGTGTCTCAATTTCTTTATGAGCCCGAAATTTCTTTTTCTTATAAAATAATTTTTTTGTACGTACGCCATAGTCTCAAACGAACCTAGAAAATGTACTTGTGAAAAACATTAAAAAACCAACCAAGAATGTGGTTGGCAATTGGTGCACAAAACAAAACACTGTTGACAACCTAATTGATTGGTTATTTTTATGATGTATGTCATACGTATTTATTCTTGTGATCTATAACATGTCTTTAGCTGCAATGGAGCATGGTAAAAATTATTCTTTAGTACTTCCCTTTGCAAGAATATTTCAAAAACAACATTGCTTGTAAATCTGAAAAGTTGACGACTTGCAACGGGATATTTCACAGTATTATTTTCAGCTGCACTCGCTTTTATTTCTCATAACACATAGGATGGCGTTCTAAAACGTTACTCAGCGAGTAAAAACTACTCTTTGAACTGCTGGAGCAACAAATTTACTTACTGTTTGCATGTCGCGAAACACCATAGTAAATAGCTGCTCTGAACATTTTGGCTGAGTAAAATATTTATTCACGATATTTCTTTCTACAGTAACTTGCTTTTAAGTACGTTTATGCAAAATTTAAGGGATAAATGTTAACTGCCTCTATTTTGGAAGGAAACATGCACATATATGTAATATACTCTGACAAAACTGTTAAAAAATTTATAAAATAAATGTCTTGTTTGATGTTAGAGTTATGTAGTAAGAAATATAGCACAAGATCAAAAAAATTTAGTTATTAAGATTGTGTTTATTATGAAAATTAGTTACACATGTTTACTAACAGTGGCATCTGTTTACTCTAAAGCAGTCACAAAACCCTTTTTACTTTGGTTTTACTTCTATTTACTCATCATTACCTACTTTACTCCGAAGGTAACGTTTTGGAACACTGCCTATATTGCCAGCAGTCAGTAGTGATAAAGTGACAGTAATATTTAGCAGAAGTAATTTGCAGTTTCTTTATAAATTTTGTTGCAAGTAAAACATATAATATGTTACGTAAGTAAAAATCTGGCATGGAGACATGAGTACTCTGTGATAACAAAAATATCTAACTCCACCACGAAGATGTTCACCCACGACGTTTTTTTTTTTTTATTGTTACATTGGTTGAACACTGCCGAAAAAAAACTTTCTCGCAGTTTTAGCTCAGAGAAGGTTTGAACAAACAAAAATCAGCAAAGCTATTTTCTTTGAAAGTTTACAAATGAACAAATCCTGACTTTAATAAAAATATACAATGCATAAGTTAACGTTTCTTAATTTCACCTTTATGTGAGACGAGTCATTTTTTAGTATTTATCGTTTACAATTTGCTCAGTTACAGGTTTTGTATTACTTTATATTTCGTTATTAATTGCTAGGGCAACAATAATTTCTTCCTCAGAGGCATATTTCTTCTCACATATTTTAAAATTCTACGTCTTGTATTTAGAACGTTCAGCCTGTGTACTAAGTATAATTATTTAGTTTATTATGCATAGAATCCTTCTAAACCTATAATTACAAGTAGCTGTATATAGCCGATTCAAGGACAGGGGGCTGGGGGCTGTGGCTGTGTGGCTGTGCTGATGTCACAAGATGGCGGCCGTGACGCAACGTCCGCCATTTTGATTTTGGATCATGTGCCGCCATTTTGTTTTTGCGACCACATGCCGCCATTTTGTTTTTTGACTTTTCCAAATTTGGTTTTTGGTTTTTCCAAATTTCGATTTTCCAAATTTCGGTTTTATCCAAATTTCGGTTTTTTCGAGCGTCATTTGTTTTTCCCGTCATCTGCTACGCAGCCGCCATGTTTGCTTACGTCGTCTGCTTGTGACGTCACATTTTTTTTATCGTCTTCTGCTCGTGACGTTATGATTCCATCGTTGACTGCTAGGCAGCGCTGCAGTCGCCATGTTTGTTTTCTTCATCGTCTGCTAGGCGGCGCTAGTGTCGCCATGTTTGTTTACGTAGTTATCTGCTAGATTGCGTTAGTGTCGCTGTCGCTGTTAGGTCGAAGTTGCTTCTGTTTGTATATGGGATAATGGTCCTTATGATTTAATTTTTTTTATCAAGTTAAAAATTTTAGTTCGCCGGGTGTGGGATTCGATCTCGCAATTTTTGTGTCAGTAAGATTGACATGCGCCCTAGTCGATTGAGGTACGGATGCATTGGTGATATAGATAGTTTAAATGTGGTATACATAAAACTAACTTTTCGTAGTACATAAAACATTAGATTTAATTTAATATGCTAATTCAATTTTATGAAAAATTAAATTCTTATGTCATAGACTTCTATTAAAAATTTTTATAAAGAATTGTTTTCCTTTATTAATAATTCCATCTAGCATAGTTACTTAATACGATATTATTTTAATTTCTTATAGCATAGATGTTGTAATTGTTATATAAATATTTTCCTGAAGCATAGTTACGTCTTAAAATACAGTTATTTAGCTATGCATAGTAAGTTTAAAACAAATTAAGAGATTTTCCCGCACGCATGTAATGCTTTATTGTGTCCTATTTCAGTTTTTAAGCATAGACACAACCTCTTGTCAGTTTCTAAGCATAGTTCCCGATTATTTCTAAACTATTATTCATATGTCTATGAAATTGAAAATGCAGACACTTGTTTAGATACAGAATAAGTTAATATGACTAGATTAACGCTTTGTCAGTTGGTAAGCATAGTCTTCGATTATTTCCAAATGATTAGTCATATGTTTATGAAATTCAAAACGCAAACACATATTAAGTACCAGAATAAGTTAATATGATTAGATTAACACTTTGTCAGTTTGTAAGCATTTTCTTGGATATAAACAAACTATTGTTTTTAAGCTTAGTTCTCGATTATTTCCAAACTATTTTTCATATGTCTATGAAATTCAAAACGCCAACACATATTAAGTACCAGAATAAGTTAATATGACTACACGCTTTGTCAGTTTTTAAGCATAGTTCACGATTACTTCCAAACTATTTGTCAAATGTCTATGAAATTCAAAACACAAAAACATATTAAGTACCAGAATAAGTTAATATGACTAGATATATGCTTCGTAAGTTTTTAAGCATAGTTCTCGATTATAAACAAACTATTGTTTTTAAGCATAGTACTCGATTATTTCCAAACTATTTGCCATATATCTATGAAATTCAAAATGCAAACACATATTAAGTACCAGAATAAGTTAATATGACTATATAAACACTTTGTCAGTTTTTAAGCATAGTTCACGATTATTTCCAAACTATTTGTCA
>PNEQ01103270.1:0-12990 GCA_003012365.1 Medauroidea extradentata | reverse complement strand
CTTACCGCTTTGCTTCACACACATTGACGCGACCTGCCAAATTAAGTCATTTGTTACCTACCGAAATATTCTTCAAAAGAGTACCAACAACTCGAGTGAATATAATTACATAAAAACCAAACACAAATAAAAATATCAACAATACTTCATATCTCATGCTTTACTTACCTTAAGCAAAATAGTAAATGATCATAATTCTTGTATTCTTAACGAAATATAGTAAACTAACTCAACAGCATAACACAACACACCACCACACAATGCAACCACTAAGTTGGAACAAGTGCATGTCAATTGTCATCGGAACCTCAACTTTGAACTTCCTCGCAAGACCAAAGGCGAAGCGCACCAATAGAGCGATATCATATGGTACGACATTATATCGTGTTACACTGATATCAAGGAAAAAAATAGAACATAAAGTTTCAGTTGCAAAGTAGCAGGTGAAGCCACCTTCAAGTGTTTTGAAACGAAATATGCGACGTTAACACGTAACACGCCGGACTAGCCCACAGAATGGCGTATGTGAGGAGTCCCCTAGTGCTTTTGTCATGCACACCAAAGGTCGGGTTTCGGTTGTCAGACGGTTTCACTTTACTCCTTCCTTCATGGGCTGCACGCGTATTCTACTAAGTGGAGGACATGTGCAACTGTTTACACCATGAATGTTACGCACATAGCACAACATAACTGTGTTTGATTTTTGGAGTAACTAAAAAAATTCTATCTATTTTCAAGTTGTTTAGTTTTTTTCACCCTGAAAATATGCCGCCCCTAGTATTTTGCCGCCCTGGCCTATAGCCCGCTAAGCCCCCCTGTAAATCCGGGCCTGGGTTTGGTTCTGGCCCTGCAGCGAGGTTTTACTCTGCTTCTGGCGCTTACTCCTCTCATCTCTGGGCAGGAAACACCACTTCTCAGCCTTGTAGGCCTCACAGCCTCTGTAGTTGGCTGAATGTTTCCCCTGGCAGCCAACACAAAATCGGGCGCACCTGTCGTCCTTGTTTTCAAGGTTGCAGACAGTGGTCTTGTGACCTTTGCAGCACAGGCGACACCTAGGAGGGGCGTGGTACACTTTACTGGAGTGGCCATATCGCTGGCAGTTGCTGCACTGTGGGGGGCCTTCAGGGCAGTGGTAGTCTTCTACCTTGATCATGAAGCCGCACAGGTGCTTGAGTTCGAATATTTGGTGGGACTGCTCTGTGTTAGGCAGCTCCACTACAAACATGTGCAGTGGCTGCCTGTCGCGCTGGGAGAGCTTGGGCTCTATGTTGCCAGGTTCGAAGCCCAGCTCGCGGAGCTCATCTCGTATCCACGATATGGGGGTGGTTCGCTCATGGTGCTTTATGGCGACCTTGAGGGGCAGTTCGTGGCATGGGGCATTGAGTATAGATAAGGCATCTATACTCAATGCATGGGGTGAGAACGCTGAAAGGTACGCTGACCGACTCCAGTACCTGTATTGCCAGGCGGTAGTCTGCGACAGTCTGGGGCAGGTATTGTACCCCCTGAGGAACCAGTCTGTTCTTGGTAGTCATGGAAAGTTGGGCCTTGAATAGCTCAAGGACCATCCCATAGGTGCAGTCACGTGTGAGGTACACCGTTATGGGACAAAGCTGGGGCTTAGGGGCCTGAGGGGGGCTTGCTGTTCAGCCTGCTGGGTGGAAGTTTCGGTCCCGGAATCCATTTGGTCGCTGTTGGGGTCGGGGACGAGGTCGTCCTGCTTGCGCTTTTTGGCGTCACTCATGACGCCGGGAGGGTCCCCCGAGGGGGTGGGAGGTGTGAGCCTAATCAAGTTTATGACTAGATTTCCCTAAGCTAAATACCGAAATACCTATTGAAGAATTGAAGAAGTTGTCTGGCGCTGTGAAAACAGCAGCAGAGAGAAACCTTTCAAATGTCCCGCGTTGTCAAGCACTTGCTAGCTTGCCTAAAAATGAATTTAAACTGGCTTACTAAATAACCTGCCTATCCGACCTGTAGAAATAATCACCTACACTGCATGTCTTCGTTGGCACGGTTACGTATCCAACACACAGATAGGCCACTGATGCTGAAGGTCTGGTAGACTGGTAGGCAGTGAGCATTTTTTTTGGTGTGCCCTGAAGGGTGCACACCTTGGTAGACTAACTACTAGTGTTAGGGAGGGAATAGGTTAGTTTCGTGCCGAGCTAATTAAGTGCTCATATGCCTAAGTATACTGCATGCAGGCCTCGGGTGATGCATGGGAACTTGGCTAAAATTGCCGAACTTAGAGGTTAGTGAAGAGCTAAGCCAGCATTTGTGGCCTGGCTCTTCCCTCTGATTAAACTGGGCTATAATGCTCTTTATAGGGTCACTGTTAAACCCGCGAGTCCGCGGAAGGAAACCCAGTGACGAGAGACATGCTAGTGTGTCACAGTACAGTGACAGAAAGAATAGAGACTGCTACTTGTAGGAGCAGGTTATGTGTAATGAAGGCGAAAGAATATACGAGCAGGGGCTTGCTCGGATACTGCGGGTATTTGTACACAGCATTCACGAGCGGCACAGGGCTAGCCCTTACTACGGCGCTCGCCGCGCACGATACTGCGGCCGGCGAGCTTCGCTCAGCTCCGCGAACGAGGCTAACCTATGGACATCCTATGGAGTATGAATTAATTTACACAAGCGATTCCTTTGCCGTGGGTCATTAGGATACGAAGTATAACTGAAATGATGCTGTGTCGTCTTCTCACATTCTTTTTTTTTTTTACATTAGCCTCCAAAACACAGTAAATGACTATGTCATTTTTCTCCAAGATGATTTTCACGACATGTATATTTTGCTCATCAACGAGCATCAACACGGCTATTGAAATATACTCAACAATGTGTACTATAGTTTTACCATAGCACTGTGTTATGTTCTGGTTACTGTTTGGGAAATGCGAAAGGTACTGGGTTCGATTCCCAACCCCGTCTGGGTATGGATTTGTATTTTACCTTGACGCATTAAAAATGAGGACGGGAGGTGTTTTGCACAGGGGAGAGGAGGGGGTGGTACCAATGAGCGTAATATTTTTTAAAAATTTGAATGTACTTTTTTTTTAGCTGTAAAAAGTTGGTTAAATAATCGAGCTGCTGATAATTTTCTTAGGATTAAAATCTAAGTCGTATACATTTTTTTTGTGTTTCATTATTGAACATCATTGTACATTAAATATTAAAACGCAGGTAATTTAAAAATAAAAAATCTTTTCTACCTGAAAACAACTCTTTTAAGAGCAATATTTATATGTGCATGTTAAAACTTTCTTTTCATTATAATACTGAATAGACTCTACTCATTAAATGTTAAAAATGTTAATCTTTGGACGTCTCTTTCCGTATACTAGTTACAAAACCGTAATAAAAAAGTTATTTATATGAGTACTTAACATTTACAATTGTTGGTATTGCCGGTATAAGCTTGAACAGTCATGTCAATGTAACTTTTTAAAATAAATCTTATTGTTTAAAGAAATATTTCCTAATATTTAAAACAACATACTAATATTAAAATGTGATCATTATTATTCATTATAGTATTTCTTTGTTTTAACTTTGAATAATAATTTCAAATAAATATTACCATAATAATAACTTCAAGAACTCATTTATCAAACTCTTCAAAAGCATAATAATTTGAGATCTTACATGAATGACCACTGACATTTGTCCGGTAACATCAGTCACAGAATCAACTCGGTACACATTAAATTTACTGTGCCACATAAAAAATGAGGATGGGATGTGTTGGGAACAGTGGAGACGTGGGGTAGCCAATGTGAATAATATTTTATAAAAATACGTATATACGTTCGTATGCGTGTACGTGTGGATGCACGTACGTTTTTTTTTTTTACTTTAAAAAAGTGGTTAAAGAATCGAGCTGCTGATATTTTTCTGGGATTCCATTGTTTTGTGTTTTATTGTCGAACTTACTGTATGGCCTACATCAAATATTGAAATGAGGATAATTAAAAAAAAAAAAAAAACTTTCCTTACTTGGAGGCAACATTTTAATGAGCGATAATCACACGTGAACTTGAATACATAGTTTTGTTTTCGCTCCGATGTTAAATAATTACTACTCATTAAATGTTTCAAAATGCTTATTTCAATAATTCTCTTTCTTTAGGCACTCGTTACAACACAGTAATATGCAGTTATTTACATGAGTATTTTACTTGTAAGCTTGTTGCTACTGTAAAGTAGAATAGTCATGTCACATTAACTTTTTTTCATTACAGCTTATTATTTAAAGCAATATCTACACTTAAAACAACATACTAATACAAAAAAATCGTTTATTGTTCATGTAATATACATTTTTTGTATAAAAATCTCTTTTATGTGTTACCGTAAATATTGAAATAACACTACGATGAATCTCTTTACAACACGTAAAGGGGTCGATGTTAGCACAGTGGTTAGACCACTCGCCTCCTACTAAGGCCATACGAGCTCGACTCCCGGCGGGTTCGGTACCCAGATTTTCACATATTTGAATCGTTCCACACAATGTCGCTGATCGGCGGGTTTTCTCGGGGATCTCCCGTTTCCCCGCCCCTTCATTCTGACGCTGTTTCATACAACATGTCATCCCTCACCAGTGTTAAAGACACGGTGTTAAGGGCTAACCGAAACCTCTTCACTAACACTTAACACAATAGGCAATTTTTCCAGGACTGTAATCAACACAATGTGCAATTTCTTTATCGTGAATTAAAACCGTTGTTGAGTAATAAAAATAAAATGAAGTAAAATTCAAAGTCTTTTTATATGGACTTACAAAATAAACTCCAGCCTTCCACTCACTCTGTCTCTTAAGGGCCCTCCCTACCCGCGATTCAAATACGTTGCATTGAGTTATGGCTATTATTTTTATACGAAACTATTTAACGCGCATTATATTTGTTTATCTACGAAATGAGCAAACATTTCAAACAATGTAGGCATAATTTTTTAAAATTCAAATATAGTTCGCGGAATTTTACAAATGTTTTATTACGTAGCCCATAGTATGTTATATTACTTTGAATTATTTAACGCAAGTAAGTCAATTGGTTTTCATTATTTGCATGGCAGCAGAACACGCAAATTTTGACTTTGACACCCCGTTATGAGAAAACTACGAGAGCTAAAATTGTTTCGTAAAAGTAAAATGCACTCACAAGTCTCGTATACAAAACTAACAATATTTCATAAAAATAAAAATAATATGATTTTATCGCACTTGAACACCCTTAAGGCTTCAAGTTCCTTTCGAGAAAGACTTTCGTTGGTTTGTACATATCATTTTTGGGAAAATTTTATTAGTAGAGTAATTTTCTTATTTGTCGGGTTATTGTCTGGGAGTAGAAGTTTTCAGATTAGTATCTGAACTCCTACACTTCCGAAGTGCCAGCAATGTTAGACGTGCCAGAGAAGGAGGTTTTTTTCTATTACCGAGAGTTCTTCTGTTTATATGAAATGTTTATTTTCGGTCCTTTTCTTAATCAACGCACGCTTCCACGATTCAAAACCCAATTTAACTGTCACTTCTTCACCACCATTTGGTTGTGTTTCAACAACGAGCTATTATGTTAAATTTGCTCTTTTGTGCTTGTACCTTCAGCAGATATGTTTATACGGCACACATGATGAATATGTATTAAAATATTCAATGTAATCGACGAGAAAAAACGTGAACACTTTATATTCAGTGCAGTTTATCTTGCACTGGCAACTGACTTCAACATATTTGACACGAACTTTACTAATGTGTGCCTTCACCTAGCCTGCTTCTCTTCCGTGTAAAGTGTTCTGCCAGTTTTAACATAGCAAAGTACGTTTGTGTTGGTAACTGCTTGTATAATATGTGCAGGCAAACATTTTAGCGGTAAATAATAGTGAAAATCTTCACCAAATTGAAGGTTGTAGGTTGCGACCGAAGCGGTGGTGTAGTGCATGGAACAAGCGTAAAAATGTTTCACTTCCGGATACCAGCACCAAACTTTGAAGATCGTTTAAAAACTATTCAGAGACTTAAAAACCACCGGGAGACAACCTTAGAAATGATTAGCTCCTGCGCAGTGACGTCATCAAAATTGCCACCTACCATATTCTTTAAAGTCGTGAATCTTGAAAACTACTGAACGGATTTTGGTAAATGAGGTCTCATTTTAAAGAAGATAAGTTTATCTAATATAAAGTTTATGGCTTAATTTGCTGTAAAGACCATAGTTTGTGACTTATATTTGATTAACTACTTTTTTTACTTTTTCAAACTTTCTTATTGAATGTATTAATTAAAAATTACGTAAAAATACTCACAATGAATAGTTTAAATACTGAACAAAGTTGTGTAAGGAAAAATGAAATATTTAAAAATAATGCAGGCATATAATTATGCATTAGTTTTAGCATCTCCCAACTACTTCCAGTCCATTTATCGTGACTGCTCAAATTAGTAAAGTTTGTTTTGAAGATGAGACATAACAATTTTTTACAATCCAGATACATATTTATCTATCCGTGATATTAAAAAGTGTTTCTGGAAACCCCCTTCCACCATAAACAATAACTCTCCACTTACATGACATGGTGTACATAAGGAATTCACATCAGTGTAATTTGTTCACTATTCATCTATTCTTGAGCAGAGGTCTTCACATTTGCATAAAAGAGTGCACTGAAGTCCAACTTTTACACAGCCGCAGTGCGTACATTGTTTCTTGCACTTACACGACACCAATTCTTGGCAATGTTTGCTTACGTCTGGAAGTGTTGTCCAAATGGGATAGAATATGATGTCATCGTCTTTTTTCCACCCCCACTGACATGGATCGTTTGCTTGAGGATTTCTAGTCAAGCAGTTTCTCCAAACATTACACTGAAGCATTGTCCGTTTTAAGTGTTGTAATAGGGCATCTGCTGTTGGTGGAACGTGTTCGATGTTTCTATTCATCTGAGTAAATATAATCCTACGAGCTTCATTAACATGCTTTGATATACTCGTAGTATGGTACAGTAACACCACAAACCGTTCCAGTACCGAGAATGGGGGGCTGTCTAGTGTCATTGCTGTAGTTGACATATAAGAAAATTCTTGGAAAGCCAAGTCAACGTCACGAAACGACATCAATGTCTTCTAAGCAGTATTTTTTCCAATACCAGAGAATGACGACACAGTGTCGCACCCAGTAAATGCGTGGAAGAAGATAATCAGTTCGGCTATACCACTAGGAAGTTTGTAATAGAATTCGTGAATGGGCAAATACTGTAAGTTCTTTCCAGTTCCATACTCAATCCATAGTTCTTCAACTTCTGCAAGGCGTGGAAATGCAAATAAAGCTATCGACATCACATCAGAATCAACAGTTTTAAAAAGAATATTTTTGTGTCCATGCATAGCAGCATGCGAGGAATGTAAAAGAAGTCGAGTATCTGCTTCCTCATGTGATGATGGTGAAATCGGGGCCAGATTTTCTTCTCCAGCTGAAGACAACACTTCGTGCTTGCAAGTACACACTACTTCTTTTACAGTGGTTGCTATTGCAGTCATATTAGCTGCCAACATTTTAAACAGGTCTTCTTTATTCTTATCTTCCGATAAAAACTGTTTAAAATTACGTGGTTTCTTCATTCCAGGTTTGACTACAATCCTTTCGCCGTATCCCCTGGACTGGCGAGTTTGTAGCTTCAGACTTCCGCCAATGTACTGGTCAAAAACAACATCCACTTTGCTAACCGTTCCTAATCTCATCTTTATGTATGGTATCACCACACAGTCACTGTACTGTTGGAATGTGGTATTGGCTTCTGGGGTCAACATGTGCACAAGAGCAGCACCAACAATGATCAGAGCACTTGTGTTTGGAGTAGTATCTATTGTTGATATTTGGCATGTTTTCTTAACACAAGAAACAATGCTGGCTTTATTCGATGGCAGTCGTAGTTTACCAAACTCGGAAATCGATGGCGGGTGTACGCAGTTTTCATGGGAGAAAAAATCGTCCACATTTCCATGTCTTACTTGACTTGCAACATAAAGGCGACAAAATACATTTGAATCCTTCCTCAAATATTTAAAAATTTGTTTATCTTTGAACTTGATGGATGGTGTTTTATTACTAAATAACTGAAAGTTGTTACACTTTATTACATCATGAATAGAAGTGTTTACCACCACCAAACATTCATTTACATAACTGGAGTACTGATTTTGGCCTTTGTTACAGGCCTCTAAGACAGACTTGGCTGCTACCTCACTCATAATCACTTTACTGCTGTTGACAGTAATAAGCTCTTTTTCTTCAAATGGGTTACCATGGTCTTGATATACTTTTAATAAATCATTCACATTTTTCTTGAAGCGAGTTTCAGATTATCTACTAGCTTCATGGTGTTTACTGTCATTAGACATAACTTATCGATTCAGGTTATTGATTTCTTCAAATTCACAGCTCATGCGTGCGATTTCAGGACCTGCAGTCATCCATATCAATAATGAATCTTATTACTAAGAAGGGATAACTTTGTGCTATCAAGTTTTACAAGTTTGTTATTTTGCTCTTTGATTTGATCATGGGAAATACATGAGAAGTTCCTGTTTGTTTTATTGTTTACAAAGTTTCCTTTCAAAAATTCTTTGTACACTGTAGGATGAAGCTCTGGCAATTTCCACAAGCTGTGCACAAAAACTGGCAATCACCTAGCATAGTTCACATGGTCGAGCGCAAACATCCAAGGACATATATTTTCAAGTACTGAAAGAAAATTATTAAAGTTTCCCTGTCGAATGCTTCGTACGAAAAGGAAGAGGAGACCTTCTAAATGTATAGTAGTCATTCAGTACTTGAACTGAACACTTTCTTGTTGCATTCTGTTACACCATTCAGTAAATTCTTCTGATGAATTGTCTTCGCTATTGTCATATGCTTGCTGCAAAAGGATATTGAGCGATACGTAGCTTACTTCATGAGCATACCGGCTCCTTTTCACATGAGATGATCTAAGGAGACTCTACGAGATTTTCAGTCTAACCAGAGCCTTGCAGCCATGAAGCGATCATAGATATTATGGACATTTCAATGTGCAATCATCCTAACAAGAAACACATTTTGTCTTCTCCATACAACTCAGGATACCTCCATTGAAGTTGTTTCGCAATTGCATATACTGGTTGATCTGCTGTTATAACTGGGGTCTGTCCTGAGTTGATAGATTTTAACATTGTTGAAACAATGTTCATTGAATGACGAACCATTGCTGGAGAATTAATGTTCTCTTTTAGGAGTGTAAGCAAAATGGATGAACTCTTATTTTTTTTAGTTCAGCTGTTTCATCCTTACGAGAATGAAATGATGCCCATGGAAGGATGTGTTCCTCACTGTTATTTTTTATTTGCTGGATCCATTCCTTTGTTTCTTCTCCTACACATAGAGATGAATTACCATATGTGTCATTTACCAGAGACAATGGGTTGTCAGTTATACATTTTGATGTCGGCGGAAGTGTAGTGTACCATTTTGGTAGACAGGTTTTGGTACTATTTTGTGCATTGACTTTTAGAGATGTTATCACGTTACTACTGGTATCGTCTGAAGAATATTGTATCAATGTGATACTCGTACCATGAAATGAGTTTACAGATGTATTAGAAGATGTGTCATGGTCTACATTGTCGATGGCTGCACATGTAAATATACTAGGTATTGCATTGGGCGGAAGAACTGCATTCTCTTTCTGATTATAATACATACAGCATCAGAAACCGGTTTTTCTGCCCGTTGGACTCTTTTATATGATACACTCAATCCAAGGTGGTACATTCTGTCAATGAGCTTTTCTCCTCGTGTAGTTGTGAAGTATCAATCCTAAATATAGTGGTAAAGGAGTTTCTTGGTCTACATTATGACGTTTGAATTTGGCAGTTGGTTGTCTTTTCCTCTTTATACTGTTGAATCTAACTAACTGTGAAATAGTCAATGCTACAACAGGTATCTTTTCTTTGTTCACTAGTGGATGCTTCCTCGCTTGTAATAGGATTTTCCGTAGCTGTTCCTTCTAGTAGCATTCTAAAAAACAAAATTGATTTCTTAGAAACACATGTCCCTCCAGTAAATGTTCCTTTAAACGATCCATCAAACTTCGAATACTAGGCAAACATGTCTTCGCGAAGAATGGTAGCTGCGCGTGGTAGACACGTTCCGTCACTAAAGGAGTTGTAACTGTGTGCATCAACTATTGCATTGTGAACGTCTCCTTCAAAGGTGAGTAAAATTTCTCGCCCAATTTTATCCTCACGAAGGCCTGGTACAAATGCAATAAGTAGATCTTTCAAGAGGGTGCGATTAACAACAAAATCTGTAAATCCCAAGTTTTGGAGTCGTTCATCAACGATATTCACAAGACTGGCTAAGCGAAAAATGGGAACCGTTTCGCTATAAAGGTACATATCTTGCATGTAAGTTACTAATTCGCTGATAACTGAGCCATATGCTGTTTTTGAAGTATTACTCTCAATATGACATTCTGATCTATTTTTACTTCGAAACCTATCTCGAAAAATTACGTAACATGATTTGTGGTATTTTGCCTCTAAAGCCACAAAATCCGTTGAGTGTAACTCGTCAGTAAGAATTGTTTGATCTTCGAGTGCTTGTGCACATGCAAGTATATTTGGTCCTATTCCGAGTGTTGATGCGCACACAAGTTTTTCCTTGTGTTCACCAACATCACAGAAGATGCACGTATATTTTATATCGACTGCAGTGTTACAAGATCTTGTAAATATCGTACTTGTGCTAGCTTCCGGAATTTCATTTCTAGAAATTATCTGTGGCAATGGTGAAGGTTTTCATTCCGTAAGTGGGATGGGAGATGTCCGTCGTACTCACTAAACTTGATTAATTGTTCACTAAGTGATTGGTATCCTTTTTCTGTTGGTACAATTAGAGGCTGCTTGTTAACAGTTTGACAAAGAATACACTTTTCCCAAATGATTACTGGTTGGGTAGCAGTTGCATCCAGTGAAAATAGCCTTCGCCGATGTTGTTTATCCATGCTCATTCTAGTTCAGTTACATCTGAAACATATGTAACATATATTTACTATAAAAGTCAAAACAATGTAATTGTGTATAGTTAAAAGATTATTATGAATAATTAATCATGAACATAATATCTGGAAAGATGTCAGAAAAATAAATATAAAATATGAACTAAAAATGAGGTTTATTTTATTAATAAAACGCAAATTTTGGCATTTAGAGCAAATCAAGCCAAACATTTATTTTAGATAAACTTATCTTCTTTAAAATGATACGTCATGCAACAAAATACGTTCGTTAGTTTTCCAGATACATTACTTTAAAGAACCCGGTAGACGGCCATTTTGATGACGTCACTGCGGGTGACCAAAACATTTCTAAGGTTGTCTCCCGGTAGTTTTACATTCTCCAATATGTATTTATATAACCCTCAAAGTTTGGTGCTGGTATCCGGAAATGAAATATTTTGGGGGTTTATGTTACTTGTTCCATGCACTAGTGGTGGAAGATGGCAAGGCAACACGCTGGCCGGCGAGCGGCAGGGAGGGGGTACACGGCGTGAGAGGAGCGGCAAGGAGAAGGAACGTGGCAGTGCGCATGCGCCACTGTGCTTAGAGGTCCTGGATCTAGGCGCTAGTTGGATCTTCAATGCTTAGCATGTTGATGGAACTATACTTCTACTGGATCATCCATGCTTAGCATGTTGATGGAACTCTACTTCTACTGGATCATCCATGCTTAGCATGTTGATGGAACTCTATAGGTTTAGGAATGTATATTTTGTCCGTGGTTCAAAATTCTTAAAGTTCAGTGCAGTGTGTATATACTTATTTGGGTTCTCAGAGCAAGCTTTTGTTGTTGATTGAATAAAATATACGTTATAGTTTCTACAAATCATTAATTATTAAAACTGAACTTCTCCTACTTTCGCGAATAAGCGTGGTCCTCCGGAAAGAAATATACGAGCAAAATTGCACGTGCAAACATGGTCCTCCGGGCCGGATGAGGTATGGATTAGCTAATGATAAAACTTTCCTCTAAACATCATTTGAGTGATATAATAAACTTCTAAATTGTTTAGAAAAGGAACTAATACTAATTTATGCATGCTAAGTCGACACAACAGAAAGTATCTAACATTTGTTTACGTTTTGCTTTGTTGGTTAATATAATGTCTTTTACTATCAAAATGTCACGTAAACAAATTGAGGCGCGACTTCAACTAATCAAAACTCGTATGGATCGTTTGTCATCGTTCGCAAATGAAATAGTGGACGACACGACACGTTTGGATTTATTTAAGGTTTAATTCCAAGACCTCGAAAACTTGAAGTCTGGTTTTGAAGAATGTCAGTTTCAACTCATATCGAAGAACACAGACACTAGTCTTTATGACAAGGAATTCGAGGAGTTCGACTTAGCATATTATAAAATTAAGGAGATTTATGCAAAACTGGCTATATCTGAACCAAGCACTCATGGTAAACAAGAAAGAACAAACATCAACTCGGAAATTGTTAAGTTACCGAGGTTGCAGATACCTGTATTTAAGGGAGAAATGACCGAGTGGGTTAGCTATTATGAGTAGTGTAGTATAGTTCCTTCTATTGCAGGAGCCTTGGAGCCGGATCACCGGATCTGTTCAGCATGTGTCTCGTAATTAAATGTGTACGGTCTACCCACCATCTTGATTAATGTCCATTGTCTTGATACCTAGCTACCCTCATTTGCTCAACCTTCTATCTTGTTTTTTTTAAAATTAGTTTTATTGTTGTCCTCTAGGTAGGGCTGCCAGTAGTTACTGATCGTCTTCTAGATGGCGTTGATTATTAAGACTTTGGTGCTGAGTCTTTCCACCAGAAGAGCTAGTAGCTATACCAGTCGTATTAGTTGTAGTGTCATCTGCTAGATAGCATTGGTGTTGTATGTACTACTGATTTAGTCCGTCTCTGTTT
>PNEQ01103269.1:0-13020 GCA_003012365.1 Medauroidea extradentata | reverse complement strand
TATATATATATATATATATATATATATATATTAAAAAAAAATGGTACAAATTTAAAAATAAGACGTTAAAAACTGAGGTGAACTGCCCCCTTATAAATCTAATTTGTGAGAACAATCAGGACTTGGAAATGCGTGGGCTGTAAGGACTACTATTACTCGCTATCACCTGCCACATCACCTAGAAGATCCAGATGCTTCACTGATGTCTGTCTTATCCTCAAACACTGCTGTCAACTGCGAAGCTCTACTGGACAGAAGGATCCAGAGCTGTTTAAACTTGCAACTGCCACTTCCGAAAAGTGTGTATAGGTGGTTCAGGATAAAGTGAGCACTCAAAAAAACCCTGCTAATGTTCTTTTTTTCAGCCAATTCGTATCTTTCCGTGCATAACGGCTAACAACGAGGAATGTCTGACCTCTCTGGGCATGCCACTTGATGTTCGCGCATTTAAGATAAATTGTGCAGTCTGTATGAATCAATACAGTTTAATAAAATATGGTTATTAAACATATAAAATCCAGTAATGTTGATTTCAGTTGATTTTGTTTCTGTAATGTTGAAATTAAATTAGAAAAACACATGTAACTACGTACATATATTGCATAATTTCGCTGCCAACCATAGAAGCAGTAAGGCAACTATAGTTAACGTTGAATTATATGCAGTAACGGCTAGTGGTATTTTTCAAAGGTTAAATTATTAGTGCTCACTTTATCCCGAATGACCTATAATATGATTTAAACCATAATCAAAATTTTAGCCAAACTATTTGTGTTGGTGTGTGTACATAGAGTATATATATGAAGTTTCCTTAACACAAGTGACTTTGACAATGTAACTTGAACTTGGACATAATTTGAATATCCTGCACTGTTGGCTACAGTGGCATAAAGTCCTGTGTTGGTAGCAGTGACACTGATATGTTAGCAACTGTGATGTGATAGTAGCCTGCAAGAGCTGCAGGCCTTGTGGTCAGTTAGTTCGTGATCGTTATAGCGGTTAAGTTTGCTATCGGGCAATCTTGCAGCCAATCCATGTTAATGTCATACATCCTCGCACATTTCGCATACAAAGTATTGAATTTTGTCGATAATGAGCAATCAAATTGCATGTAACTTCTTGTAAGATTGCACTCGTGGAAATGGAAGATTGAGGACCCACAAACCTACCCAGTTTCCTCTTACTTTGCAAGATAAGCACGACTTCTTGGAGGGCCTAAGTGACAGTAGAGTAAGCTGATAAGTTCTGGGTAAGGTCACGATTCTGCAACTACAAGTCTCGTTGTTCACATCAGCCTGGTTCTTCCAAACCAAGATATCCTTTCAATTGTGCTTATGTATCACTGTTCAAATGAGAGTTTTGCAAGACCTACTTACCAAGAAATTTATCTGATTATTGATATGCTGAAAATTAGAAGAAAATAAAATAAAAGAGAAACAAAAAGGAAAAGAAAAAGAAGACAAAAAATACAAAAGAATAATTATGTCATAGAAGTTATTGCAGACTCACCAGAAACCTGCTCACTGTTGTTTTCTGACTGGCTACTCGAATATGGTTTTATCTCGCTGTGACGCAACTTCGATAAGTTTTGCTGCAGCTCAAAATTAACGGACTCTAATCGCTGAACCTCTTGTTCCAGTTCGCTCTTCTGAAGGGCCAGCGTTGACACCTGTAAGAAAGTGAACATCTCAATATTTTTCTATTCACAGGGAGAATGTTACCTCTTATTTGAAAACTAAATGACACAGTGCAGAACTGACTATATTTCCATGACAGCACCAGTACTTGTGAAGTTTTTCAATTTGAAATCTACAAGTTCACAGACAAATTATGAAATACAGTAGAGCCCATATTTTACGAGGCCTCACCGTGCCAGAAAATTACCACGCAAAATCATTTCCTATGAATTTTGGCTGCCTTAAATACCAAAAATTGCCTTAAAAATACAACTTTTCACTTTAAGTCGACCTCAAACATCTCCATCTATAATCGTAAAATTAACATGTTTTAAAATGAAATCCAACCTGTTTTTAACATGTGTAGACATTGTGTGTACATATGTAAACAATGCCAATAAATTCAGGAAAATCTTTCTAAGTATACGCACAATCATGGAGGTAATGATGCCACAATAAATGTTTGTATTCCAATATATATTATATACTGCTGGGCTTCTTCGTGCTAATGTGCAGACCCGCTGTGGTAACAACAGCAAACTACTGTATATGAAAACTAATAACTGTGCTGTGCCGACTGGTCTCTGGCTGCTCTGAAACGTAGCATACAGCACGGCATTCCAGCAAACAGGGAAGGCAGCAAAGAGTGTTGGAAGCTGCATGTGTGCAAAATAGCTTCGACCGTGTTGCTTCTTGGCCAGTCCCTTTCACTTACTTACCCAACCCCTTTTCTGCTCGTTTATAAGTTACCATTTTGCTGTTTTTAATCAGATACATGTATAGCTGAGGAAAGATTTGGACTAAGCTGTTTTGCAGTAATATACATATATTTAAAGCAAGAAATGGAAGAGGTGCTAGTTTCCATTTATTGTGTACAAGAATATACAAGTAACCAAGCTTCTCTCAAGAAAAACATTTGTCTGGGAAAATCCTGTGATCACCACACACATCTGGAAGCGGGTGGAAGTCAAGCATTTTATACACATGGATAGTGATCTATTAACTTACTGAGTAATGACTGTGATATACTTGGATAAAATTTTGATTAAATAACTTGCAGTGCTGAAAGCGAAAACATTGTGTCATACTGTACTACAACTGTCAGACATGTGGTTGGCTTTCTTTTCTTGGGTAGCTTCTTTACTGCTCTCTCTTCTTTTTACCATGATGAAATGTGACACTATGTTATAAAAAAAAACATCTTCTCTTCTCTTTCCCTGGCCATGACTGGCTATCCTCCACCTCGTTTTATTTCGTGGCATGCATGTTACAAGTAGTAACTCTAAAAATCACGAGCAATTAATTTCATCGCCAAAGACTCACCGACTAATATATTTGTAAACATTTTTTAAGTAGTATGTTTCTTTATTTTTGTGGGATTTTTAAATTGTTCTGCAACAAATTGTATGATTTTTTGATGGCTCCAGAGAATGGCCTCATAAAATACACTACATGTAAGTTTGAGATTCAGCTGTAGTTTCTAAGAGAGGTTACGAACATTATGGCAGAAACGAAACTGAAACATTAATAAGTATGTAATTACATTACTAGTCCTACTAGTGTGTATGTTCTTGATGAAGGCCATCACTTCACAAATAAAACATATCACAAAGTTACAGTCGAAAAATTGGTAAATATAAGATGCTATACTAAAATGCCATTTAAAGTACCTATTTTACTTTAATGTTCATCTATTGAACCCCTGAGATTGAATAATTATTTAGTATTTGTAGAGTATTTAGTATTTCAGTAAACTAACTTAACATGTACAGACAGGCACAGAGTTACATAAGGTGCGACTTACGTAACTTCACAGTCGTGCAACTTTATGGATCGAGATGCGCAGACGTGATAACAAAACAGCTCGCGCGGCACATGTGTGATACTCACTGTGTTATTCTCTGTCTGTCTTCTTGTAATTTGTTGATCACAACAACTGCAGACAGAATTATCGCTTGTCATCTTGTGTTACGGATGTTCAAGTGCGATAAAGTCAAAATTTTATTCATACGAAATAGTGAAAATTTTGTAGACGATGAGTGCAGTTTCCTTCAAAAAAAAAATTTTAGCTGGTGTAGTTTTCTCATAACGGTGTGTCAAACTCAAAATTTGCCTTTTCTACTGCCATGCAAATAGTGAAAACCAACTGACTTACGTATGTGAAGTAATTCACAGTGAAATAACATACTACGGGCTATGTAACAAAACATTTGGAAAATTCCCACAAACTGTTTTTTTATTTAAAAAAAAATTGCTGAATTTGCAACTATTTCTTTACTTTTGCAATTTTATTTAAATTCAAAATATTATTTGTGAGTCTTTTAATGATTTATTGCATAGCTCATGGTATGCAAGTTCACAGTGAATTATTTTGTTTAAGTAGGTCAGTTAGTTTTCACTATTTGTGTGACACCCCATTATGAGAAAACTATGGTTTTATTAGAATAAAATGTACTCACAAGTACTGTCTATACAAAACTAACAATATTAATAAAAATATAAAATTATGATTTCATTGCACTTGAACACCCTTAAGGAAGTGCTGGGAGGGTCTATAGGGGCAAGGGTGGGGAGGGTAGCCTGCTACAGGCACAGAGTTCGAGATGCCACCGCTGTTGCCCAATTCTGCCCCAGGTGAAGGAAAGCCAATATCTGTCCCCTCATAGGGTACACGACGATAGTATTATTTCTGAAAATATTGTTTGTTCAACGGCAAAATATTTTCTAAATGTAAGAATGAATCAAAATAGACAGTAAAAACATTGATGAAACTGCTATTTTAGAAACGGATGCTGGAACTGTCATAATTTCAAAGGGAAGAAAAAAATACGCCTGGATTGAAGGTCGCAAAAGGTCGTATCATGGTTACGGTATGTTCTAATGTACCCAGAAACTTGGAACTTAATTTATTGCAGTTGTATCATTCCCAGAACCCGTGGACATTCACAAAAAATTGACCCGAGTAAGCTGTCAACAATCTGGAAATTTAAAACCAAGGTCTGGACTACACAAAGTGCTGCTTCTCGTGGATAATGCACCTGGCAACCCAGAAAAATTAAATGATTTTCATCTTAAAGAATGCAAGTTAATTAGCGAACTTACGTTACACAAGTATTTCTATTTTTCAGTTACAGAATAACACACTTAGTTCAAATTGCATCTTGTATACGGATGGCACAGTTATTCAATTTACACTCACTCAGCAACGTGTCTAACAGGGAACGTCCAGACATCATCTGTGCTGTGCGTGTGACAATGTGCGACCCTATATTTTCACCTTGGTCAAGAGGAAAAATTATTTTTTCTATTATATGAAAAGGCCAAAAAAATTTGAATTTGAACAATAATTTTAACTAGGCCTATATTATGTTGGTTGATTATGGAAAACATTTTATTCAAATCATCAAGAATGGTTAAAATTAAACTTTCCCATGCTTATTGATACATAAGGATAAAGGCATCTGAAATAAATGAATCCCTAATTTGCCTTTCCTACCAACTTAATTTCTGAACCAATGATTTGGCTTCCATCTAGACAGCCTTATGACTTGGTGTATTTTGTAACTGTGTGACATGAAATTATTACAGAATAGCATAAAGAATACAGTGAACCCTCGATAACTCGGACCTCGATGTCCCGGACTTCGGATAACTCGAACAGAATTTCAAAAAATAAAATTAATTTTAATCAAATTATTTTTTGGTCAAAAATTATAAGAAAATTGTGTCTGCCTCATTTAAATCCATCACGTTTTATTTAAAAAGAGTATTAAGCTTTAAACGCAGTTGCTGATCGCTACTTAGGCTTTAATAATCCCACCGTAAAATATGTGGCAGGTTCCGTGTGGTTAAATGTTGCTAGCGAGGCGTGTGAGTAGAGATGTCACTCAGCAGGCCGACCTCCCTACTTTATCTTTCCTCCCTCTTCTCCGCGCGAGCTAGACACGCACGTGCGTCATAAATAAACATCTCAGTATGATGCTGGTGAATTGGATGGTAACTACACGTCACAATGGCACGTAAAGGTAAATTTATTTGGTTTTGGTATGTGCGATAAATACAAGATTGCAAAACAATTTGTTCTGGACATTAATAAAATAATTAAAAGCCATTGGTTTGCATTGTAATGTTGGCAAGGTGGTGAGAGGGTTTTATGGCCCTTTAACGACGTCTTACAAGCCGATAGGGTGAAGTGAGGTGAAAGAACAACAGAACATCCATGCCCGAGCAAGGATTCGAACCCAGGGCCTCTTGCACCGTAAACTGGCGCCTAACCCACTACGCTAGAGGCCGGCGCGATATCGAAAAAAAACCAGGGCTTAATAAACTATAAAAAAAGGGGGGGGCAGAAAGAGGCATTTGTCCCGGGCCGTGCATTCTAGAGGGCCTCGCTTTTGAACAAGTTAAAAGATTACAATGAATGGGCTTTTATTGAGTTCCCATTAACATTGATGGTATCTGTGAAATTTATTTTAAGTTTAAAGTGTGTGTAAAGACGTCACTGATCTACAACGACGTAGCCAAGGTAAGATAGTATGAAGGGAGGCCTATAAGCGCACATTATCACTTCAACTACGGCCGTGACTACAACTAAACAAACAAACAAACAAACAAACAAACAAAAAAAAAAGAGGAAAGGTAGCACGAGATTTATGTTTCTCCTGGCCTCATATTCTAACAAATAGGCCCTGATCGTTATTTCCCGATCGAGATGTCAATTCCGAGAAACTTAGAATAACCCCCAGAAAACGTTTGGAATGGTTGAATGAAACATATCTGGAGGAGACGGAAAACAAATAGTACATCAGTACAAAAGAGATTGTGGTGTGATGTGTAGAACTGCAAGCCGCAGCTGACAAACTGACTAATCTCATTTCTGTTACATACAGTAATTTAGGCACTTGTCCGATATGTAACAATTCATGGTCTTAAATTCATTGTTTTAACATTTTTTTTTACTTTACTTTTGGTTGTTTTTACTCCCATTTAACTCAGTTGAACGTGATAAGAGTTTTATTGCTTTTTAGTGTGACAACTTGTGTAAGAATAAAGCTGTAAATTAGATGTTTTATGATTCAGTTTATATGAGTAAATTGAAATTTTAAAAATCCGAAATGTTAAAATGAGTTTACATATTTCTGTACAGTCATCCAAAAGGATTGTTAATTACAGTACCGTATCTGCGCTCGTATAAGAGGAAAAATATTTTTGTATCATTGCCCATCGGAACTCTGTAGGAGATGAGCGTAATTATCAGGCTAGCAGCTGGCTGCAGACACTGTGACATGCTGATGTTAAGCAATTTTTCACGTAAACATCTCTTGAGTTGCGTGTGGTCACGTGCGGTGTTTGCATTGCTGCTGAGACTGTACCGGTTGACCTTGACTACTTCCGCTCGCGCTCTACCACCCTAGCTTATCTCCAACAATTTTATCTTTCACACACACGTGCATAGACTGTCGCCAGCCAGACGAGAGAAGGGGGTGAGAACTTTTATGTTGTAGAAGGGTGCCTTGGTGCCAGCTTCGAGCACAGATAAAAAAAAGATCAGCCAGAAGTAGCATAAAAAATAAATAAAAAAGAATCTGTCAGCCCAGGTTGTTTGACATTCTTTTATAGTTCTCCACGTCACAATGATAATTTCCCCACTACCCCCTCCTGTAAATTGATATGTACAAAGCAGTATATATTGCCGCCTCTTTTGCTTGTAGAAATGATAGCGTACTGATTTCCTCGCGTTTCTTGTGATTAATGACTGATTACCCCACCTCCCCGGACGCCCCTCGATAACACGGACAAATCGTAACTCGGACAGCTTCTCCCCCCTTTTAGTCCGAGTTATCGAGGGTTCACTGTATTTTGTTTAAAAAAGATGAGCCAAGGATCTAATCCGTTACAGGAAAAAAAAAATTAACACAAACAGGTACGACTAGTAGGCGCAACTAAACAACCCCGCCTTTATGCATGGAGTACTAGATTGACATACAGTGTTCTTGTACTATTTTATTTGATGACTTTAAGCAGTGTCCCTGTAATTTTATTTCGAGAAAGTATCTGTATGTACCTGGGTGTCAAGCTGATGCTGCAGATCAAGCACATCTTCCTCCAGCCTCTTCTTCTCCTTAACGAGCTCTGCTTCTCGGGCACTTTGGCGACGTACCACCTGCTCTAAGTGGACCTTCTCGTTATCCACACGTGTCTGCTGCAGCGCCATCTGTGAAAGTTTGCCAGTCGCCTCCTGGAGCCTGCTCTCCAGCTCCTCACGGGCCTGCACGCATCTAGTTAGCTCCTGTTCCCACTCTTCCTCGCGCACCTACGAGGAGGAGACCAGCACTCGTGTGCAACCTCAACTCTGCACATCTTCTTCACAACAGTCTTCCCTGCATTCCGAGGTCCATGCACACCTCCACCAAATACACTACATCATTACCGCTCACCGAAACAATTTCAAAGTCCACAAATTCCCACAAACATGCAGAATCTACACTCTGTTCGAAGACTATGGATATCACTGTTCCTGCAGTTACACTTCCTTCATGCAGTACAAAAGTACATATAAAAGTGATAATAATCTCAAAGAGTTCCACTGCAACTGCTACGCAGAAAATAAATGTTGCCTGTCACTCATGCTGGGATGATGCTGGGTGCTTAATGATCTTCATTTACACCTCTAATTACACTGTATAAATTTATTTTTTTCTCCCAAACCTTCATGCACAATTATATTTACTTAAACAAATCAACTTTACACAAAGTCTGCAGTAGTGCATATAATTAAGCTACAATACACAGAACAATTGTCATGACTCATGCATCTACAATAATTATTGTCATTCCCATAGAATTCCACCACCAAAAGAAATAAATAAAAAGCAAATTGTTCATTTCTGCTTTACAAATAAAAATTACAGACGTAACAGTCTTGAAACACCTCATCTGCTACTTATGTACCTTTAAGAAAGCTTGAGCAGTTTTCTCCACGCCGACTTGGATCTCATGTTCTCGCCTCTCAAACTCTTGTCGCTGTTTCTCCAAAGTCACTTTTAATTCATCTGCACGGTTCTCAACTTCCTGCAGTTTACACTCGGCTTCAACCTTCGCAGCACTTTGCCTCTCTGCAAATGAGTGTTCCATCTCCTCCATTTTCTTGTAAGCCTCTTCTACATTCCTAGTACAAAACATATGTACATATTTAAATTATTAGACATAATGACCAAAGGCACTGTGAAGAGATAAGTAAATGCCATATGAAAGAACTTACAATTATACTAAGAACCACCGACAACCAAACAAGAAATAAAAAAAAAAAAAAAATTGGTAACAGGCAAAAGAAAAGATCATACAAAAATTATTATAAAAGCATTATCACACATTTCATCTTCCAGCAACAAAAAATCAGAAGACTTTTACAACCCTCCCACCATTACACAAGTGTACAATGTTGGTGTAAGGCTACATATTTTTAACAAAGAAAAATATTAAACTGCTTAACCTAATGCTGCTTCCTAGAGTTCATAACTAACAGGTGCATTGTCTGTGCTTAAGGGGGTGTGGTACATAATTCAACGCTAAAAGCATTAATCTATGACTGTAGGTTTCTTGAAGTCAATTTAAGAAAATTAAACAATAGCAATCCGAGACAATTGTTTTAGCCAACGTTTTAAACAAAATTGTTTCCAGTCTTGCCAACTTCTGAGGCACAATCTCTGACGCCGGAATCTCGTGCATTTAACTGCGGCGCAAGAGATCATGCATAACGAACTAAAAATTATGGATAAATATTTACTCATAAAGTTGGCAAATACCATTATCTAGGATTGCCACTGAGTATTTTATCCATATTGGCTTCGAAAATAACATAGAAATCAATTGATGTTTTGAGTTTATTTATCTACCATGCGCTCTTAAGGCCGTACAATTAGATTAATGAATATAATTTGACTTTAAGTTAATACGTAAAAAATTGGCATAATTTTGCCCAGCAGCATCAGATTCTAATGAATATACAGCAAAAAAGCAGTTATAGATTTTCTGTGACTCATTGCTGAAAAATATAACAACAGGTTAAAGGAGCGTCCACAATTTTCATCCCAATGTTTGTAATTTCATTTGTACCAGCTATTATTTTTTCTTATTTTAGACACAAAATGTGACTAAACTAGGCTCTTATGAAACTTTTTTATCTCTCATAGTTTTCTCGTAACTGCTTGTTAAAGTCAAAATTTGCATGTTTCCATTTTAAGGACTACACTAAAACCAACTGACATACCAAACTGAAAAAAATTCACAGTGAAGTGAATAAAGACGTCACAGGTTACAACGTCACGTCCATAAAAACAAAGAATAATTTTTTTTTTAAATTTAAATAAAAATGCTAAAACTTATTATAAAAATTTTAAAAATTCAAAACATTTTTTAAAATAAAAAATATTATATTCTGGGAGTTAACATACCTGAATTTGTAGCCTACAACTTCGTTATTCACTGTGGATTTTTTGTTTGTTAAGCGAGTTGGTTTCAGTGTCGTCCTTAAACTGGAAACATGCAAATTTTGGCTTTAATGAGCCATTACGGAAAAACTATGTGAAACCAAATATTTTTATAAGAGAAAAATTTGGATACATTTTGTGTCAAAAACAAGAAAAAAAAAAAAAAAAAAAAAAAAAAAAAAAAAAAAAAAAAAAAAAAAAAAAAAAAAAAAAAAAAAAAAAAAAAAAAAAAAAAAAAAACCTGTACGAACATAGAAAAAAAAAAAAAAAAACTGGTGATGAAAATTGGAAATGGTATGTCCTGCAAACATTCTGAAATGTTCTTGTTTTCATTAGTGCCTAGCTCCTTTGTTTTCATTTTTGCACTAAGTGTAGGCCTACTTCATATTTCTTGAACATTTTGGACACAATACACACACCCAAAATAGCTACAACTGACCAACACACCATCGTGAATGCAAACATGTGTACGAGCCTCATGGACAGTGATCATCAATGAATTTTATCAACTGAATGTGGTTTGTAGGCATATGTGATAAATTAAGGTTCTGATAATCATTTTAATTTGCTCAACACACAATATTTGCAAGAGAAAGAAATAAAAAATTGCAATTACTGCAACAAAAAATTTGTTGGAGAAATTTATACACAATCGGAAGTGCGGGAGAAATCTCGGAAAATTTAGGAATTTGGAAGGTCTGCAGTTGTATATAGTGAAACCTTGTATTTACGTACTTACCGTCCTGGGAAATATCGTGTTTTTCTCACATGAGAAAAACTTACTTTAAATATAACTCCTTTTTTATCGCAATATTTTTTATAATAGTAATTCTGTAAAATTCAGTGATTTTATATTCATTATTTTTTAATACATGAAAATAAATACAGTCGAACCTCTATCTATCGTACTCGCATGCATCGTTTTCCCGCATGTATCGTAATTTTTTAATGGTCCCGACGTAATTCCTATTATAACCAATGATAACAATGTCCGCATGTGTCGATTTTCCAATTATCGTTTTTCCCGTATCTATCGTACAAATAAAGGCAGTGCTACAGTTAAGTTGTCCCATGCTGTGTCCATTGGACACTGCACGCCGATTGGCTGAAATGATCACGTGACGTTGTCCCTTGTGTCCCTTGCTGTCTCTTTGTCCCATGTATATGGCCAATATTTATAAATTTGTCCCTTCGTCCTATGTCCTTCGTCAAGTTAAAGAAGAAGAAGAATTTTCTAAACATTAAACACCACCAAAATTAGCTCGTAAACATAAACATTCGTATTCATAATGTCAGTAGAGAGAGTGCAATGTAAAAAGAGAATTATTTAAAAAAAAAAATATTTAAACCAAAATAAGCGCCAATAAGTTTCACGAGCGTGACTAATTGACGAATTTTTTTAAACTGCTATTAAAAAAACACTGCTAATAAGTTTTTATCAATCAATTTGTATAATTATTGTCAGTCTCCGAATCCACGTAACAGGTATAGAATAAAATAAAGGGCAATCGAAAATATGAAAACTCAATTAATAATAACTGCACTCTGGTGTCGCTTTTCTGAATCTGCAGGATGAGACAGCTCTATTGTGGCATCACATTTCTGGGTGTCCCTTGGTGATGTCAAGAGACGATGGGACAAGAGGACACGAAGGACCAAGAGACATGCGAATGTAGCACGGCCTTAAGAGTTCCCCACCATTGTAAATTACAGTGGAACCACGTTGCATCGTTCCCGTTTCTTTTGTTTTCCCGCATCCATCGATCGTTTTCCCGCATCCATCGATCGTTTTTCACGGTCCCGACAAATTGCCTATATAAACAATGTTAAATAAACCCACACGGATCGTTCATATATGCATAAATTTCCCGCATCGACCGTTCAGACATTTTCACCAACAAAAAAAAAGTTAACTTACATTTTACGTTTTCATATCACGTTCGTATACACTTCTCGAAACAAACAGGCGTAAAGAACTTAAAAATAACCACACAAGGCACACATTTACCGTTGTCAAAAATACGGACGAACGTAATATGTTCGACTTGTTTTGACTAAAAATGTCACAGTTATTGTTTCAAATATGTTAGGCAGTGCATCTTATTGTAAGAAACGTTTTACATACTGCAGGTTGTGTGTGTTAACACAAACATTGCCGTATTTTCAGTAAACGAACAACAAACATGTTGCCACCAACAGAAAAATGTAATTTTTTATAGAGGAAATATTTTTTTTATGCTGATATCCAAATTATTTTCAATAGATTTCGAACACGTATATTGTACAAATTCATTTTGTTCTATTGTAAATATGCGCTTTTAGTTTTACATTTCCGTAAAGTTTAGTGAATAAATTGCAGTAACGTCAAGAATTTTGGGAATTTTCTACCGCCATTTTGTGCACTTCCGAGTACAGCCGAAGGCAGCCGAGCGCAAGCACACGAGTCAGAGAGGTTACGTTTCGCCTTGTAAATACGTATCTCATTCTTGTTACGTTTTTTGTTTAGATAGAAACAGTTTTTTTGAATTTTGTTAACAAGTGGAGTACACTATTTTTATATTAAGGCCTGTGAAATGTATTTATAAATTATTGCCGTAAGTGTCGCGGCCTTCAAAATCTGTTCCCTCACTTGAAGAATGCCTTGGAATAATAAAGGAGGTAGAGAAATGTCCCGGTGAAAAGCATGCTGACATCACAAATGTCTCGGATTGTCACCTTTGACGTTAAACTAGATCGTTGGTAATACAAATGAAGCTACGACCATATTCAATACACACATATTTGAAGCAAATTTTCATGTGGTATAATTTTTGAGGTTATGTTTTTAGTTTTTTTTAAGTAAGGGGGGGGGGGGG
>PNEQ01103268.1:0-12989 GCA_003012365.1 Medauroidea extradentata | reverse complement strand
AAAATTTGTCAACAAGTCACTAATAATTTTTTTTCTTTTCAATTTGTGAATAAATCTTAATGTAGTATTTTTTACTGAAATCTACATAATCCAATAGCTATGTGGTAAAATTTTGAAGCAGGTATGTACTTAGGTCACAGATCTGCAAATTTTTTACTTGACAGTCTGTTGTTACTAGATACATCATTGACATTACACTGATGGGGATTTGCACCAACTTTAACAATTTTTTTCTCAGAAACTACTTGGCCCAGGGAGGAAAAATTTGGTACAGTTTCATAACATGATGGTATTAGCAAGTACAAAAAGTTTCATTAAAATCTGAGACGGTGGGTGTCATTTTGAATCTTTACTGGTCTATTTGACGTGGAATGACCCTTACCAATAACCAGGAACACACACACATCATCGCAATTTGAACTACAAAGGGTTTTTTTGTTGTAATAGAAACTGTTTTCCTGGCAGAAATTGTAAGTTGTGTATGACTAGGCCCTATGCGTTTGACAACTATTTCAGGTTAATTCATGTACGTATTGATTATTTTACTGTACCAACTTTATTTCTGTTCTTTTTGAACATTTTACATGTTACATTTACTGATTATTTAATTTTCGTACTACTGGTAGGGTAGGCCTACTATGTGCATCGGCAGACAGGCCAAAATGTAAATACATTTAACATTCATATTTGTAATTCAGAAATTGTAAAATTAATTTTATTGCATTTTTTTAATTTTCCGTAATTTTTCGCCTTGAAGGAAAAAAATCCAATTTTTTCGATTTTCACATCAAAGGAGAAAAAACTATTTTTCCTGCTTTTTCCCCAATATTTCCAGTTTTTTCCCGAAGTTTCTGAACCCTAGTGCCGACGATATCTTTTCACACGTTTCTATTAATTTACACAGTTATTCCTACTGTCAATGTGTTAGTGACATAGCGGAGTGTACAATGTACAGGACTGCTGTAATGACATTACACAGTAGCCTAGAGAATAAGCGGAGTGTTTTCGGACGTATGTCCATAGAACATTTTTGCTCCTCTAAATGTAAGAATTGTTTTCCCAATATAGTGACATGTAATTTGACCACATCCTGTATAAAGGTACATGATGTTGATTAAATAATTTGTGAATCAAATTTTAAAACAGGAATTGGTTTGTTTGTGATTTTAAAATTAAATTAAATCTCTTTTCTCGATATTAAGCATAGTTTAATTTAATGTCTCTACTGTTTCATATTTTCCTCTTAGACACCTTAAAGATAAGAGTGCATCTAACGGCATACATTACCCTTGCCATCCACGTGCGCAAGAAGATAGTTTATCTTCCTAAACTGTAGTGGAATTAAACTCGGCTAGGCACTGTAGATAGTTTGTTACACGTTACTGTAATCTTCCGTCTGGCAACACTGGTGCAGTGAGTTGTCGCACAGCTAAACCTGATGCAATAGAGGACGACGAGCAGTGGATATCACGCGGTCGCAGTTTCGCAAACTGACTTGATGAGGTAGGGTGAATGGGTGAGAGAGATTGAGGAGAGGCGCAGTACTTGCTGACCTTGTACTTGACTAAAGTCAGTCTCACAACCGTACATGAAGTATACACCAAAGAGAGACCTGCCTTCCAGTCGAAGGGTTGTCCATGGGCATTCATGGTGCTGAAAACCCTGAGGCGGGCGGTCTACACCTTAAGAGGGCGAGGTACATAATTCCTCGCTAAAAACATTAATCTGTAACTGTAGGTTTCTTGAAGCCATTTTGCGAAAGTTAAACAATAGCTATTCTAGACAATAGTTTTAGCCAACGTTTTAAACAAAATTGTTTCCAGTGTTACGAACTTCTGAGGCACAATCTCTGACGTCAGAACCTCGTGCATTTAACTGCGGCGCAAGAGATCACGCGTAACGAATTAGTAATTATGGATAAATATTTACTCATAAAGTTGGCAACCATTATCTAGGATTGTCATTGAGTATTTTGTCCATATTGGCTTCGAAAAACCCGTAGAAATCGATTTATGTTTTCAGCGTTTATTTATCTACAACACACTCTTAAGAGTGCAGCGCTTGTTTATCTACCACGCCATCTTAAGGCCACCACCTACCTCGCGCTTAAAACGCGTTGAACTGTGTTCGTAAATAAGTTTTTTTTGCGAACATATTCAAATGTTTTTCCATCATACACAAATTATTCTGTTTTACTCTATTTTACTGAGTTTTGAGACCATTTAGAACATTATGGGTAGAAGCCCGAACTTTTATCTCTACTAATAATTCCGCTGTCCTCGAAAGTGAATACGTATTTCTCCGCTCAGTATATTTAAATTCCGCCAAAATGAGCAGGAACACCATTTAGCATACTAAAATTACTTTAAAAGTAGTTAATTATTCAGTTTTTTTGTAAGTAACGAAACTTGCTAAACAATAAACATTTATTTATTTCAAATGACTTATATTTACATGTAGCGAAGTTAAGAGACAATTACCTCGCCTATCACTTGAACCGCAGTAGCTACAAATTTTGAAATAATTTCACAATCTAATAAGCAAAGAAAGGTTTCTATAAATTACAAAAACTAGAATACATGGCTAGTTACAATAACTGAAAACAAAACTACAAATGAAGTTCTAAGTAATTTATCAACAATCACACGCACATTCATACCGACATGTACAATGGACACCATTAGTTGTGACGTCACACTAGGGCGCTGGTTCCAAACAAATGTTTTCTTTGGAAGTCAATTTGGCATCCCAACGTATTTCTGTAAGTACGTCAAAAATACAAGTACTTTCGTTTCGATCTAAATAATGCCAAACAAGAGTGCGGCAAAACTTCTCGCATAAGCTGATATCGTCGAAGACGAAAGAATTAAATACTGCCCGCGCGCCAGCTCTGAATCCCCTCACGTGTATGAATTTATTGTTCGTAAATTTCTTGTACGCCTTGCGATTTGTATAGCACGCATCTTTTAGAAATAATATTGTAAGGGACGAAGTTGTTATAACTTTTGAGGATATAATGTGTATTGAAATTGTATTCGAGCATTTTTGTAGGAATGTTTAAAAAAATTTATATTTCAAAATAGGCAAAGTTAGGCAGAGGTTATTAAAATAGGTAAGCCTATTAAAATTCTTCTGCTTACGAATATTATAGTGCCCCTAACCTACAATTTTCTGTCCCTCTGCCCTACAATTTTCTGTGACTGCCCTACAATTTTCAGCACATCTGCCCTACAATTGTTAGTACTTCTGCCCTAAAATTTCTAATTCCCCTTTTCCTGCTCCATGATTTGTATGCACCTGTCCCACAGTTTTTAGTGCACCTGCCACTGCCCCACGATTTTTAGTGTCCCTGCCAAACATTTTTTTTTTGTAATACAGCTACCTTACAATTTGTTGTGTTCTACCCTACCCTAAAAGTTTCTGTACCTCTGTCATGACCCCGTCTCTACATTTTTAAGTGGTCCTACCTTACAACTTTCTGTACCCCTATCCGATAATTGTACCCTATACCTACAATTTTCTTTACCTCTCTGCCCCATAATGTTTAATGTTTTTTTTTCCTTACATTACATGTGTCCCTACCGTACAATTCTGCGCTTATACGCTAAAATTATCGGTACATCTTCTCCATGATTATTTTTAATGTCTCTGCTACACATGTTCAACTATGCTACCCTACAATTTTCTGTACATCTGCTCCATGTTATCTAAATATCCTTGCTTAACATATCCTGGGGGCCGATTAAATATAGCTCTTTACGGATGCAACGCAAAATTTGCACCTGCGTTGTATCCGGTTGCACTGCATTGGAATTACATACTCACGTAATGCCATATAGTACCCGTTTCACTTGTTCTGCACTTGCGTTGCGCTGCGTCGGTGCAAATCGCAGGTGGCGATATTTAATCCCCCCCCCCCCAGTGCTCTTACGCTACAATTTTCCGTACCTCTGTCCCATGCTTATTTTTAATATCCCTGCCCCACATTGTTAATGGTCCTACCCTACATTTTTCTGTTCCCCTACCATATAGTTTACTGTACCACTATCACATTATTTTTAATGCCATTGTCTCACATTTATAGTGCCCCTATCCTACAATTTTCTGTACCTCTGCCCCATAATTTTTAATGTCCCTGTCCTACAATTTTCACTGCCTCTGCCCTATTGCCAATGCTATTGCATTACCATTTTCTGCACCTCTGCCCAAAATGTTTTGTTCCTACCCCGGGATTTTCAGTGTGCCTACCCTACAATTTCTCCAACTTTCTTGCCTACTGTCATATTTTCTTAAAATTAAGTTCGCCACGAACAAAGCCATTAAATAAATAAATACCGATAAAATATCCTTTGAGGAAAGGGTTAAGTAACATTAAACTAGGCCTAACACAAAAACGGTACATTTGTTATCCTATTTCTCATGCAGCGTTCTATACCTTTAATTACTGTCTTTCTGCACTATAAGTGTTGACGTGTTCGTACTTAGTATTCTGCAACACCTTGTGAGGTAACTTAAACTTGACTAGTTAATGATAAGTTTCGACAATCATCACAAGCCAATGTACGAAATTTGCCTTCTACGATTTTGGTACAGTTCCCATATTATTGATCTTTGAAAGAACTGTGCAATGGGAGTGCATGACTGGATTTATTTGCTTGGACATACTCCATTGCGAAATAAATGACTGTCAAAAGAAAACTAAAAATAAAAATAAGACAAGAAAACATAAGTAAGCAGAGTATGCTTTAGTCATCAGGAAACATCCACAACATGAAATTCCAAAACTGGAATCTGGCCAGATAAAACAAGGAACAAACAGAAAATAAAAGAAATAACAAAAATCTTTTTTATATTTTTGTTATTTCTTTTATTTCCTGTTTGTTCCTTGTTTTATTTGACCAGATTCCAGTTTTGGAATTTCATGCTGTGTATGTATCCTGATGACTAAAGCATACTCTGCTTATTTATGTTTTCTTGTCTTATTTTTATTTTTAGTTTTCTTTTGACAGTCATTTTTTTCGCAATAGAGTATGTCCAAGCAAATAAATCCAGTCCCATATTATTATTATTATTGTTATTTCAAGATTTCTTCGCAAATTGCTTCGAAAAGGCACCTAACATGAAAAAAAAAACTTTTCGATGAAATCGTAACACAGCATACTAATAACAAAACATAACGATGGTTTATTGAAAGAATGACCACAAAAGAATATGCATGTATTTAGATTAGTTATCAGACGCTCAATTTAATCTTTGTATACCGCACTTCATTGAGCTGCAAGTACATTCTACTATTCAAACGAGAACAACATGCATGGTTACCTTTAGGTTAAGTAACCTCTCACTAGTTACACACGGGGCCGCCGTGGCCGAGGGGTCAGACCTCTTGCCTCCCACCAAGGTGATCCGTAGAGGTCCGCACTGAGAAAAAGGTTTGGTTGATTCAACCGTATATTAGTTTATATATCGCCAAACAAGTATGTATTTGATTCAACAAAAGTTTTGTTGGCTGAACAACATATGAAACGCGCCAAGTATTGGCTTTGTTGTCCTAACAAAATGTATATTTAACTGGACTAAACCATCCTTTTGGGATATTTATACCTGCCAGGCAACCAAATATTTGGTTGGTTCAATTGTTACATGCTTGTTTGGCCATATACAAACATACATACGGTTGAATCAACCAAACCTTTGTCTTTGTGCGTAAATTTCGCGGATACATCTCAGGTCAGGTTGAACGCCAATTATATATACTTCATTGTCATGTCTGTGACTTCCTGGCGGCTGTTACGAAACGCGTTTGACTAGTGCGAAGGGCTATCGCTTGCTACCTGCCTGAACGGTTATAAGCCAATAGATAATCGATTGTGGTCAGTGGATGTATAGGACTGACAAGTCTAGGCTGCTGCCAGATGAATCCGCGAAATTGACGTACCTCTAGTGATCCGTGTTCGATTCCCGGTGGGTCGGTCCCCGGATTTTCGCATGTGGGAATAGTGCCAGACGACGCCGTTGGTCGGCGGATTTTCTCGGGGATCTCCGGTTTCCCCCGCCCCTTCATTGTGGCTCCGCTCCACGCTCACCTCATGTCACCCCTCACCATTGCTGAAGACCTCGATGTTAAGCGCTGACCAAAATCTCTTACTCACTCACTATTTACACATAAATAACTCAAGTACGCTACAAAATTATCTCTTAGGCTTTGTTCATAACTTCTTTGATATTAATTAATTCTGAAAACGAAAGAATTCGCTCAATTTCTCTGTTACCTAATTTTTACGCACACAGACAAAAAAAATTGTATAATTCTTCAGCATGGGCCCGAGGGGTTGCTTGGAACCAGCATCGTCGTGTGACGTCACAATAATGGCGTCCACTGACATCATGTATAGTTCAAATTTCATTATAAAAATCTGTTTTAATAATATTGAAAAGAACTCTTTTGAATGTAGGCTGAGACAACTTTTGTTTTACAGATGTCTGAAGTGCATTACAGGCGCGCACTGCAGAAACAGCGAAGGATTTAGAATACGCACAGCGATCAACCCATACTAAATTGCCGATTCATAAATTACCTAATTTAGTAGGTTCTACGCCCAATCACATTCATTTCCACACGTACCGTAATATTTGGCTATCCATTTCTACGCGTGAACAAATAAATTAAAATAACTATTGGACGTGATCAATGCTGAGTTTTATAAACTGTCCCTGCGATAGCAGCGACCGTGCACGAAAGCAAGTTGTAAAATAATTAACTTTCAGCGCAGTCATGGACACTTTACCAGGTTCTGCCAACAGAATCAATACCCTCAGTTGAATTCATAGCTACACCGCCGAAAAGAACGGACCTGTAATGCAGTTAAACTCAGGACCGGTTTGGCAGCGTGTGTTCGATATCTCCAAATACGAACCAGTTGAAATACCGGAACGCCGGGCTGAATATTCAACAAACAAATCGCGCTTGGCATGTGCGTGGGGAAAATAACAAAAAATATATATATTCTTCTGCAACTCGATTGCCTGCTCATATAGGAGTGGCGATCAACATATTTCAGTTCGGAAATTGGCCTTAATGGACAACCGGTCCCACTTAGATGATTCAGAGGCCTGTAAACTGTCTTAAGATTAGTTTTTTCGCAACATAGTTCCCACGAATTAGCTAACGAGCCTCTCGATGCGAAATTGTTTTAATAAGGAAAAATTGTGTGGGTTCACTGGCCTACCGGCAAGACCTCTTAATAACTACTATAAAATTTTTCCCATAACCGTCGCATCGTGCATAAGGGTTAAACTCTTTTCAAATGGCTTCTCTGGGTTGGAATTTTTATGTATAGGATGTTCAGAAACAACCTCACAATAAACACACCACACGAATTCTGGGATAATTGGAGACGAAAACGTTAGCGGCAAAATGTTGTACGATGACATTTTACAATCACGATGTGGCAACACTGCACGGACGTAGTCCCCTCTTGCGCTCCACAGACATCTTACATATCCTACTACTACTGTTCTGATCTGCATATTATGGGTGCAGGTTCAAATCCCACGTAGTCCAAACGTAATTAAACGTTTACTTGACGTAACATACACGAAATAATTAGAGAAGGTGATCTATCGCGAGAATGTTTTCTGCCAGTGTATTCTGCAAATGAGAGTAGCGTCCTGCGTCATGTATTGTTGACCGGCGGTTATGTGGCACAGTCTAGTTGTTTACAGACGAACCACAGACGTCCAGTAGCAGGTCACCAGAGTTATCATTAGCCCAGTCAAATAGGGACTCGCCAGTAACGAAATAAAAGCATCAGAAATGAATACATTAAATTGAAGCCTAGCAAACAGTCAACTTTTCCCGCGATAAATCACCTTCTCTAGGAATAATACCTGGATGTGGAGCGCAATGAGAGCAGACGAACTGCCGTACGCAATAACTAGAACTTTAGTGATCGTTCGCGTCGTGTCAATCGCGGTATTGTAAATCCTGCATCAAGAATCAGCATATTGATAATACATAGAGACATGCAAAATTCGCGTTATCATGTGGTAGCATAAACTTCACTTCCCTATACACAACAGAGCATAATCTGCGATTCAATTGGCCACGAACTTTTATGTGTTGTCATTTACGTGTGTTACGTCTTTACAGAGATTGGCCTTTCTACCGAGTAAGCATTCTCCGCGGCAAGCCACGACAATATCGGCCAGCGGGAGACGTCGAACAAACCTATAGTTACTTGGGAGTCTAGTCAACTGCCAGAAAATAACGCGAATATTGCATGCCTCTAATAACGCAGCAACAGTCCTCACTGAGCAGACGGCGACAAATCCAGGGCAGACAACCGAAATTGGATGCACGGCCGTGTAGGTCGCGTCGCGGGATTGGGGGGCGGACGTGTCGCGCCGGCGCGGGATCGATTCGGCGTGAAAAGCGGCAAGAAAACACAATTACCGCGGGGGAAATACTGGTTCAGCTCGTCCCTCGGCGGATAGCAGCGCCGGCCGGCCGCCTTGGCTGTAAATAACCGCGCCCCCTCCCCCCCCCTGCACTCTTGCGTCCCTCGAGCTTATCGCCCGTCAAGTGTACAATCAGCTCAGCGCTGCCAACCCAACCAAGCGGCGGCAAAACCCGCACCGGCTTTTCCCTGCTTTCCGGTGAGTTTGTCCGCGAGAGACACATTCACACTCTTCCCTGCTATAGTCCATTCACAGTTAAGAGCTCCGCCTACCATGCTCTCAAGGCTCCATTTCAGTCGCCATATTGAATTTTATTATTTTCCGCTTTTTTGGAATTCTAAGAAGTGAAATGTTAAATATGCGATTATACCTCAAATGCTATTTACATCTCGCTACAGTACAGACCTTGCGATTCAGCTTACTTATAATTACACCACAATGTGTGTGGCAAATTTTTTTTATATTCATAATTCGCCCGACTGATTGCGATCTAACTATACATTACTAGCTCTACTGTCATATTTGTATTGTAGCACAAAGTTTGCGGTACAGTAGCCGATTTAACATTTTCCTTCTCAGAATCCCAAGAAAGCTAAAAATAATCAAATTCAATCTGACGACTAAAACCGAGCCTTATAGGGTATGGAAAGGTGCGATGTCGAGCTGACGACTAGAATACTCGATAGTCTATAAAAACTGAGCTACTCATCAAAATTCGATGAGATTTTTTGCCGAGTAGATATTTTATCAGCGAACGTTTATTTAAATAGCATTACGCGGTAGTAAGCTTTACTTTAGAGTAAAAAATTATAAACGGTTTTTAGAAATGTAAGGCCTGGAAACCACAAATTCTACAAAAATGGAAAACAGTAATTTTTATAATTTTTAATATGATAACACCTTGGCCTGTATGGTAACCGAATTTTAAAAAAAAACCGCGTTTTGATTTGAAATTTTTAATTCAAACGCACTGCAGCGAGTTACGGCAATTATTTTTTTTAACAAAACTATTTAACGCGCGTTGTATTTGTATATTGACGAAAGGAAGACACACTTCATACTTTGTCACTAAAGTTTTAAAAATTCAGAACGTTTATTAGAAAAATCATTTTCGGACCCCTAAAAATTACTAAAAAATGAGTTTTTCAGACTGCCGTATCTAGAATAATAACCGGATTCGAAAAACGCAACTACAGAAACAAGCGTTACGTTTTGAAATGTGCTGCCCACAAAAATGATTATGGTCACCGCTTAGAGTCCCATAGAAAAAGGATAATATTGAAACACTTGCATGCCAGCTGAGTAGCTTGCGCGGAGAGGCGATAATATATTACATACGTCAGTTAGTGGCACCCTTACCGCTCCTGCCTCACGCACACAAACACAGCCTATCTAGGCAGGGCCCTTAAAAGGCTATGCACGCATGTAACGTTCTTTAGATGTTATTCTTAAGGGCTTGTTCCCGAGTTTTTTTCAGACTGGTGCCAATAACTCAAATATTTTTTAACCAAAAGTTTTGAAAAAATTTGAGTCAATGTGCAATCACACGATGCACAATACTGTGGACGCGTTTTTTAAAACGAATGTACCATTCGTCAGCAAAAAAAATAATTTCCTTAATTTTTGCTTATTTTCACGACGAAAAACGTGGTACTTTGGGTAATGAAATCTAAAACACAGTTCAGTATAATTCTACAAAAAAAAATTCAGCTACAAATTATAACATATAAGTGTCAAAACTGTGCGGCGAAATTTTGATATGTGTATTAGGTAGCAATAAATTTTTTTTTTTCGAAATCACTGCAAAACTCCGTAACAAGGCCTACCACTCAGGCACGTTCATCATTTGGGGATCTGAATTCCAAAACCATGGTAACACCAAAATTTAAGAATTAGCAAAAAAAATAATAACATTAATAATAAAATTTCTTTACTGCGTGCATTTATTTCTATCTGAAATATGATACTAATGGAAGTAAAATTATTATATTTAATGACTAACATATTTAAGATATATATAAATGCAGACGAGAAATTACTTCTTACTGATATTTCGTAAATTTTGGAGTTAGCATGGTTTAGAATTCAGGTCCCCATTTCTAGAACAAACTTGTGTCGGACGAATCTCTACACACTGCACGGCGGTCAAGGCAAGCGGTAACATTGAAACCGTATCCGAATTCTCTTCAAGTGCATATACGACGTCACCAAGTTAATACTAGCATCGTCCGAATTCTCAGTATAGTACACATATGTTCTATACTTAACAAGCACACGAAGCTGCTTACTTACCGAGTGTTTCAGCATACCAGCTTCGACCGCTATATTGGTTTGAGCCGATTGATTTTTTTTTTGAGGTTATGTAGAAATGAAAAATTAGTATGTGTTTAAGATATTTATTCCAGGTATATGTAAATAAATTTTACCCCATCAATATTTAAGTTTGTGCCCTATACATATATTCTGGAAAAATGTTGTGTAGTTAAAATATTTCTTTAAACATTGCGAAGCTGACTATTTTTAATTTCTGTGATGAAATTATTTTTAGTTACCATTCAGTAAAAACTTTACATACACGCTCGTAGATTCATTTAGAATTTATATTTTTTTGTTAGTTAGCAATATTGCCGCCAGAACTAGTACGGACAAGTTGTTACAAGTACGTACCAGGAGCATACTTAGCGAGTACGTACTGACTATTCGAATACATGGTAAGTTGGTTGCCTAAGCTGTCCAGACCGCTGAGCAATGTGTAGAGCTTTGGCCGTTACCAGATTATTTAAAAACTGCTCAGCATGCGAAGTTATATGTCTGCTTAGGAATATCATTCACGGAACATTACACGTATGTATAGCCTTTTTCAGTCCCTCCATTAATCGTTTAAACTTGCTTTGTTTGCGAAAATTGGTGTTTTGCGGTCCTTTATAGGCATGGTGTTTTGTTGCCGAATATTAATAATGGTATTAAGGCTCGGTTTCAGTCGCCATATTGAATTTTATAATTTTTCGCTCCTTTGGAATTCTGAGAAGAAATATGTTAAATCGGAGACTATACCGCAAATTCTATTTGCCTTGAGCTACAATATAAGCATGGCAATAGAGCTAGTAATATATAGTTAGGTCGTAATTTGTCGAGCAAATTATGAATATAAGAAAATTTGCCACACACATTGCGTCGTAATTATATGTTAACAGCTAAATCGCAAGGTCTGTACTGTAGCGAAATGTAACTACAATTTGAGGTATAATCGCATTAACATTTTTCTTCCTAGAATTAAAATAAGAAAACGAAAAATAATAATATTCAATATGGCGACTGAAACCAAGCCTTAACGAGTACAAAACACGTATAGGCCTACTTATAAATATGACGTCATAAAACTGTAGGGTCGTTGGTGAGAAGTTCAGTGATTTGCGCCTAGAGGTTAGATCGTGCTCTCGGGACTTACAATTATCCGTCTCGCCCGTCAGTCGACCGTCAGTCCGTCAGTCACGTGACCTAGCCAATCAGAAGGTTCCAATATTTCCATCCGACCGCCCGTCGAAAGCTAGGCAAGCTGTAACTTTTGACGGACGACGGATGAAAACACAGCCTTCTAAAAGATGGCGGCGATTGTACCAACCGTTTCATACAAATAAGTTAATAAGATGGCTGTGAGGTTAGTTTTATTATATATTTTTCTTGCTTAGTACTGCGAATTCATTACTTTAAAATACAATTGAGATAATTTTGGAATACGGAAAACATTAAAGTATTATGATACTTTTTTATTTACATAATAATTACACAAATAAAAACGGGAATAATTTTATTAGTAAATATTATGCTCACAAAATGTTTGTTTAATGAAAAACAAAGCTTGCCCTTATTAGCAGCCATAGACTAATTAATAAATCCGTAAAAATAAGTAAACTGTTGAGGCATGAGGGGAATTTTTTTACATCCCACAGAAATTTTCTCTTTGTACATTGGTAACATTGCATGTGGAAGGAATAACGACGGACGGATGACGAATTACTGTAAATCCGCCTTCAGCCTAACGCGACCACTGGTCAGAGTGACTCGTGAAGTAATCGTGATGGTCTGCGTTACGCAGTCAGGTGCTGCGCGTGATATTGCGCGGACTTCATTATCGATCTCCGCTATGAAGATACGCCGACTATACTCCCCTTCCTCCCCCGCACTTGACCATACAAACACTCAGTGGCGCCATCTGATAAGACTCCCGTAAATAGCCGCGCCGTGGCTTGGCACCGCCACCAGTTGTTCTGTCAGTCTCTGTCAGTTTCTCTCGCTGTCCTTTCCTCGTTACACACGTCGGTGATTCACAGGTGCTAGGGCAGTTGCCCGCGATGGACGCTTCCCCGCGATGAAAAAAATCGTCTTCTCCTCCAGCGGTTTCATCCCTCCCTATATCGATAAGCTGCCAATGGGAACAAAGGAACGGCCACTGAGAGACACTTGGAGAGGCACGTATCTCTAAGTTGATAACTACCAATGAGGAGGCTCTGTTTAGCCACGCCTGTAAG
>PNEQ01103266.1:0-19747 GCA_003012365.1 Medauroidea extradentata | reverse complement strand
CAAGATAACTCACAGTGGGGAAGGGAAAATAGTGAGTGGAAAAGATATAGTGACGCGAGCAGGTCGCAGGGTGGTCAAACCAATGAGATATCAGTGAGAGTGTTGCTTAGAGGAAAAACAATCTAGAATCTCATACCAGCTGTACCATAGAGGGAAGGTGTTATGAATTGTTAAGTTAGGTATAAGTACGTTACAGCAATCATAGGGATATAAGTTAATGGCAAGGTTGGCAACAGTAGTCGGCAACATGGACCCAGTGAAGCTAGATGTGTTGTTTAAGAGTATCGTGTAATATGACAAGAAACACAGATAAAACAACATCAATTTATTTTTTGTTTCATATATGATATTACTCTACACTTCAAGATTTGAAAGAGGGACTGTGACTCTGCAAAGTCATTTAAGACCGCTCATTAATGAACGCTGGGCCCAGCAGTTAAATATTTCCTAATAGCTGCCAGCAGCTTTTATTTTCATTGTCAGTACTGTAACCTTATATTGTATTTTGATGGTAATCTATACGATGTTGACGACCGTTGCGGTGGGTTACTTAGGGTTGACAGGACGTGCATGATTCAATTTGTGGCTAGTTAGTTTTTTTTTTTTAATTAATATTTTAATTGTTTTCATAAGTACGCCTTGTTTGGTGTCATTCTAATCAGGATTTAATTTGTAACATTTTATCTAAGTAACTTTTTTGTGTAACTATGAGGCCTTAGTTTATATCTGTAAAAATTACGTTTAGCATAAGTTGTGGCCCAGGCTAGGCGCCTGGACCCAGACATGATGGCGCCGCTCAGGAATGCACTGGGCCGACATCGGTCTGGAACGTTCTGGTTAGTCAGTCATTTCCGGCGGCCCTGGAATGAGCAGTGGCTCAATAACAGTATTTGACAGATTTGTGCTGAAATATTGTAAATTTGAGTAATTTAAATTAATGTATGTACACATTTTACGTGTATGTACACTATGTTTCCATTTCGCTTTTACATATAATTTGTAAGTATAATTTGTAAGTTATTGTAATAATCAGAGGAGTTCCTCGCAGTGGCCGCCGTGTGGCGCTAGTTTCGGTGGTGCGCATGGGCGCGCTTACCGAAAATCTCGCCCCAGTCGTTTCCGATCAGCACACTTGGTAAGACGCGTAAGCGTGTAAGCCCGCGCTCGCTGAGATGCGGACCAAGGCACTTGGCCAGCCGGCCAGGTTTCAGTTGATTTCCGATGGCACGAGTAATGTAATGTAAAGGCTATAAAAGTTTTGACCACTACCAGTGGCCTAATTTTGTTTGTTTGTGATTCGTGATAGAGGGCACAATCGGGCATGGCGCGCACTAACATAGGAACTCCTTTGTGTTGGCCAAGCCTGGCCAACTAGTTTGCACTAAGCTTTGTTTTTAATTTGTTTTGCGTGTACTCATGTTTAAGTAACCCACCGGTGGCCTATTTAATATTTTTCTTTTATTTGTTTTGTTCCATTTTTTTTTTGTTGTTGCTGCAGTTAAACAAAAATGTAAAGTGCCTGAGTAAAGCCATTCATTCAAAGGAACACTTTAAATTTGTTTTCACTTCATTAAATCCCGCATACTTCAAACACCATGAACTTGAACCCGAGATAAGAACTCTGCTCTACCGCACGTGATGCTGTGGTAATACTGCTATCAATTTTGTTTTTTTTTTTTTTTCTCTATTTGCACATCCAAATGAGTACAGGAACAAGCAAATAGCGTGGGACCGCCACAATAGATAGGTTGGCAGCACTGACCACATTAAAACTTGACCTGCTATATGTTAAATGGAGCCGAAGAAGCTGTTTTATTTCAAGAATTATTGATTTTACAGAAATGGTTTGATATAATTGTAACTAAATTATGAAAATTATATGGCTCGGCCAGTAAAATTAGTGACATACATTGTGGACAGTAGACTTAAAATCATTGAAAATACTGTATTGAAAAAAATCCTGGCCAAAAAAAAAATGGCTACTTCAAAACATCTTGGGATTGACTTACTGCCCAGAACTAGTGTGTTACTTATACCTTAAATTAAGTTGTACACAAAATTTTAAGATACATTTACAATTTCTTGTGTTTGCTGACAAGACCATACCCATTGTTTACCTGCAAAAATGATTATCTCATTGGTTTTTAATTTATTGTACTGTACTTACCTTCACAAACTTTCATGAATTCAATACTTTTTTATTTCCTAGGTGACTAACACAAATATACTCAAGAGGCCCACATATATGACTCAGAACTGTGTTGTAATAAGTTAGAAATACAATAATCTATTTTTGATACTGTTAAATGTGTACAAAACAATACATATCTACAGAAAGAAAAATATTACCACATAAGGACCATTAAGTGCAGATGTTTCAAAACATAATAATCAGTGGAAATACTTACAATTTGCAAGCCTTCCAACGTGACTTAAAATCACCTTTTTGCACTACTAGATCTCAAAATCACTCAGGCAATATTTTACAAACATTCTGCCAACAGAATTTTAGGGCTACTACTTAAAATTCATACTTCAAATGATACAATGGAAACACTATATGCTAGTTCAGTATTTTGTGCATAGTAGCATTGGGAAATTGGTACGTGATTCAGTGAATCCCACGACATATCGCTGAGTTACCTAGCCTTCAATGTGGAATATGGCCCCCGGCAGGCAGCACCCTCAAGTGGCACTTGGTATGGTGCCTACATTCTACTGATACTACTACAATAATATTAACATCATTAGGCCACAGCAACAAAATATCGAGGCTGTATTATGTCCTGTTTTATACTTGGTGCACTAAACTAAATCATTGAAAAGAAACTGACAAATATCCACTGATAGTTACTGCCACAGTGAAGTTGCACAAAGAATGCCACTGCTTCTTGTGCAGTAGGCATCATGTCACATGTGATGTTGCAGGAAGAATGCCACTGCTTCTTGTGCAGTAGGCATCATGTCACATGTGATGTTGCAGGAAGAATGCCACTGCATCTTGTGCAGTAGGCATCATGTCACACGTGATGTTGCACAAAGAATGCCACTGCTCCTTGTGCAGTAGGCATCATGTCACATGTGATGTTGCACGAAGAATGCCACTGCTCCTTGTGCAGTAGGCATAATGTCATACTGAGAGAAGAAAGCCACTGCTCCTTGTACAAAAGGCATAATGTCACGTGATGTTAAGTGTTGTTTCATTTACGTTAAGTGTTGTTTTGTTTCATTTACTCACATCTTTCAGCTCCCTTCTCAACCTTCTCCTCGTTTCTACATGTATACTGGCAGGTATGGTCAACAGCTGTTGCCAATGATGTCAAAAAAAAAAAAAAAAAAAAAGCAACTGGTGGGACATCTGTGCTGTGAATTTGAAACCTAACAATGTATGCACCAACTACAACAATATGATCTGTCTCTACAAGTGAGCTGATCTAGTCACCACCCCTGAGGTGCATAGAGAGGCATGACTCAAGAGAAACTACATGTCTAACACACTGCAAACTTTACAGCTGAGTAGTTCAGTTTTGTAACATAAATAAGTCTGTGGCTTGAAACAAATGTACCTCATTGCTTATTGATAAATTACAATTACTGAGACAAGCTTATACTTCAAAGACAGTAACCAACCACCTACAGAAGAAGAACTGCACTAAACAATACAATCAGCACACTAAACTGTTCCCGACATTACAGCGCTGTTACATACTGTTGTGAAATAATTTACAAATAATAAAAAAAGACAGACTACATATGCACAGATACATTATAATAGGTACGTATACAGGAAGTCCAGAAACAATCGCATAATAAGTACATCGCACAAACACTGGGATAAACTGGAGATTAAATATTAAGTGGCAAAATGTTGTATGACTGCATTTTACAAAAAACATCCTAATTCCTATCATTCTAAAAATTGTAAAAACCACCACGCACACCATCCACAACACCTACATTAGTATCTGGCACATCAATACTCAAACACACCAACACACTTGTTATATACAATATGTTCTGTGGACCACAATAAAGTTAGTTACTCAGTTTTTTTATCAGTTAATACATATTTTCACATCATACATACATTAATTAATATGAAGACTGCACAATGAGGCTTGTGCTTATATTTCAACGCAAATCAAAGTTTTCAAACTATTCTTACTTGAAGTGTAGAGAAAGCATGCATGCAAAAGCAAGAACATGTTTCTTTTTACCAAGAAAATTTCAAGTATAGGCGACACTTCATTTTTGTATTCTTATACATACTGTTAGTACTCATATTTCCAGTGCAGATGTCAGGCAACAATGGAATAGCAAAAGCAAATAAGGCAACGTCACACTAGGATAGTGCTATTGTCATGCCAGCTGGTTCCCCACCTGCAATTTTTTTTTTTTTGTTATCTTGTGTTCACACTCATTCCTGTTGTGAAGTGTTCAGCCACTTCCCCATCTTGTTTAAATATTTATAAAGTGTTTTTATATTCTTATTTAAATTAATATGTAAATCTTTCTTAACAGGCTATATGCCATTTTCAGGGTGAGTTTGTCAGGTGTCCGGTGTGATGCAACAGAATTCAATAACCTAGTAATTGGGGACATGTTAATTTAAATTCTTCTTTTCAAAATTCAATATAAATATAGTCAAGGAATTTTAAAGTAGAGTCATTTGATTATTTTCCTGGCTTATTTTGTTTCAAATTGACCACAGTAAAATTTTAATTATTTTTGTTGATATAACTTTTTCTTGTATTTTGACCAATTTTTGAGTTTTGGCAATTTTAGCATATTATTAAATTTTCCCTGGTGACGTGAGTAACTTCAGGTGTTGCAAGCTTCTCCAGGCTGTAGGATTTCTGGCGCCGACGTTGTGGTTGATCACTTGCTTCATGGAATTCTCTCCATGACGTAGGTTATTGACGCACGTAGGTCAGCCATCACAAGGGGTTGCTTAGGGTATTGCGCCGCGAAAGTAGTTCCACTGTTGCGCACTTTTTGTCCCCAATTATTATATTTGTATGGATAAACAATTTTATTTCAATGAAAAAACTATATATTCAAATTTTGGAATCGTATGTTATGTGATTTAGTGTCATTTTGCGGGTTTTGTTAAATTTTGGATACTGTTGTATCACTCCGCCGTGTGCGCTATTTGTTACCATGTCTGTTGCCATGAGGGAACAGTTGGTGCCGGGCGCTGGCCCGAGGCGGAGGTGAGTGGTAGAACAGTTGGTGCCGGGCGCTGGCCCGAGGCGGTCGCTAGCTGTAGATCAGTCGGGGAGTGATGTCGGAGTAAGAGAGACGTCTGGATGTCGTGAGGGCGCTGCGGGGCTGGCCCTGGGAGCGCTGGAGAGACTGCACGAGGCTTTTGTGCTTCTAGAGTTTTTTTTTGTTTGTTTCGTCTGAACATTGTCAAATGGTGGCGGGAAACACGGGGGTTCTTTTTTTATAAAGGGTATGCAGTCATGGCATAGCACTGATAAAATCGCAGGCAACGAATACGTGTTTCATCATTACGTTTTTTACCTTGTTTTTTGTTTAACTCACGGTCAGACATGGTAACGCCGGACAGCTGACGGGTTTATTGTGCTTGGTAAAGAACCGCCTTTTGTAAGAAACTTACCGAATCCAAACATCTGTCAAAGTTAAAGAAAAAATTAATCAACAGTTGACTGAGTAAGTGAGTTGTTATTGGTGAAATCACGATGGTTGGTTAACCCTGAAAGTAAATCAAACTGAGCTATCCGGCGCACTTCACATAACATAACCTCAACACCCACGCCGAGTGACAACAAACAATAACAATAGACCACAGCAACACACAGCAGACGCAAGGACGCGTCACACTGTCTCTTGTAATTTGAATTATTGCTACCCTCATCCATTTTTTTTTGTCTTTTTCCATACACCTTATTTTATTGTTTTATTTATAATTTCCTCTTTCTTTATACAACTACGTATATTCCATTCTAGATCTATTTTTTTTTTATTTTTTTTTATTTTTTTTTGTCTTGTAAGATAAGACTTTAATCCTTTCCGGAATTGTATGTATGTTTCATGTTTGTTGATCAATTCTTTTTTTGGTTTTTGTTTTATTGCGGTGTACTTCTGAAACTAGCAACGTTAATTTGTAATGGCACATGTCCACAAAAGTGGTTCCTTTTATAACACTATCTCTATGTAGAACAGTTAAAAGATCACTTCTAAGTTGAGATTGCTTAAACTTTATCATTCTGCTACAGAAAACTGAAGTAGAAGGTGAATAATGTGTTGCATTAAATTCTTCAAGAGAGACACGTGCCCAGGCACTCCCCCTTCCCACAGTCAATTTTTCACGCTGCAGAAGAAAGATATTCACACACAAATATCCTTGCTGTTTATTTTAATTTGCACTCCGTGATGTTTTTACAAATGGTGGTTCGGTACAAATAATAAAACAATTATGATCACAGTCAGGTGTCCTGCCCTACCATGTCCAAATTTCATTTTGATAAAATATAAAAAAACTGTTGCCTGAAACTTTAGTATTTGCTATGCAATGCCATCCCACAGTTAAGGCTCAAACTCCGTATCTCCTGCCACCTTAATACAAACGTACAGTCTCTAGCGGCACTGAAGTTCCCTACTGCCTCTCCAGCACCAGCCCCGCTGTGCCCTCGCTACCTGTACACGTCTCTCCTCCTCCGCCATCACTACACGGTTGATAAAGCTTCTATGGACATGGTAACTAATAGCACACCTCGGTGGAGTGATACAACAGAATCCAAAATTTACCAAAAACAGCAAAATTACACAAAAAATATAACAAAGTGTTTAAAAATACTACTCTACAGGTGTTACATTAAAATGATAAAGAATATTAACACAAATACAATAATTGGGGACAAAAAGCGTGCAACAGTGGGAATACTTTTGCGGCGCAACCCCCTGCGACAGCTCAATAACGTGTGTAAATAACCTAGGCAATGAAGAAATTACATGAAGCAGGCGATCAACCACAACATCAGCAAATCCTACAACCTGAAGAAGCTTGCAAAACAAGAAATTACTCACTTCACCAGAAAAAATTTAATAAGATACTAAAATTTGCTAAAACTAAAAAACTAGAAAAAATACAAGAAAATGTTATATCAACAAAAGTAATCAAAATTTTACGTATCAAACAAGCCAGGAATACAAACCAACGACTCTACCTTAAAATTCCTGATTGTACTTTATATTTAAATTTTTTACGATGAATTTAAATTACTCATGTCCCTAACTACCAAGTAACTGAATCCTGTTGTATCATCATGAACACCTGATGAACCAATACTGAATAAGGCATACAGCCTGTTATTAAAAATTAAAATTTAATTAAGACAAAAAAATAATATTTTACATACATTTAAATAAGATGGGGAAGTGGCTGAACACTTCACAGTTAACTCCAGGCCCGTGTCACTGGCCATCTGCTTTGTTAGGTTAAGTAGTATATGCTAATGGTGAATCAACCACGTCAACAGTCTCTTGTTCTTTAATTTATCAATGCTCATCATGTCCTCAGTAATGTGTAGGGCTCCAAGACCCTCTCCCTGCAACTTTATTATCAGAAAGAGTTGTGTGTGTGTGTGTGTGAGTCGCTCTAACACCTCACATTTATCTCTGGCATGCAGATTTGTCAACAGATCTCTGTTCACAGTAAGAGGGTGCAACAATTCACCTGTCTAGTACCTAACTTGTTCCACTGGCTGCCAACGTAACGGCTCTGAGGGTTTCCACCACTGCTTCCCACAGCATCCGTATCCCTCTATCCCATTTGCTTCTATTCTCACGTGATCTTGCCATAATACTACACCCTGCGCCTGTCACCCATATGCCTTTCCAGTGTATCAGCTGCACCACTCACACTGTTTCAGTATTCGAACCTCATAACTTCAGTCCATTCTGCACAGTTTTTTCTGCCACGTCTGGGATGTAAGAAATTTTTTATTTTAATGCTAAGGCACAAAAATTTTTAAAACATTAACTGCAGTATTGCAGTGTTGTCTTAGTCTACACCACACTTCACCTCCACGACTGCAGCAGACATAGGAAACAGCACCTATAACATTACAGACTCAAAGTACAGGAAGCCTAAGACCACGACAATCAGGACAAACATTGGACCCAATCTGAACCAACCATGCAACCGGGCAGATGTGCTGCCACGCATACCGTAGCCAAATGGTGTCTAAAATGAGTCTCCTAGGCTTTGTCTACTATGGATCCCAACACTTTCCTTCCCAAAAGCTAGATCCTAATTTAACTGCACCATGAAATTATGATGCTGTAGTAATGCGAGGATGACAACGGGTGTCTGGGACAATAGAGGTAACTGCTGGAGTAATGGACACCAGTACAGATTACTCCTGCTTATTGCAAACAGATTAGAGTTCCCCCTCACCCAGCCAATGGAACTGTGCGCTTGCCACGACACAAGACAGGTCTCCATCCACTATAATGGAGTGTGCCCTATTCCTGCATAATAATGCACCCTGATGTACTCGGAAGCCGTTCTGACTGAATTACTCTCAACTGTATTTGCTCAGCTATGTACACGTTACTTTTAAACACTACTATTCCCTATAAAAGATCCCACTATAAGAAGCTATTCCCTATGAAAGATCCCACTAGAAGCTATTCCCAACGAAAGATCCCACTAGTAGAAGCTATTACATATGAAAGATCCCATAAATACATAGATGCTATTCACTGTGAAAGGTTCCACTAGTAGAAGCATTGTGATCCAATCCTAGCTACTTGAGAATAGTTGTGAAATAGGTAACGAAGCTGGCGGCTGCTTATAGACTTGCTCGGAAGGGCGGAGTAGTCTATGCAGGAGTGGGCGAATGGTTACGTGTGTGCTGTCCCCATCCTGCCCTCCATCACAGCATGCATGCCTACAGTATATTTGAGGAATAGTTACAGTTACAATGTAGGCATGTTTACCAAGGATCGGCAAATAAGTTGGGGTTTTGCTTACCCTGCTTAGATGAGCCATCTATTTTTACAGATGATTTATTTAACTTCCTTAGAAAAACAAACTCAAATAATTTCTAAACAGAATTAGGGGTAAAATATTTACTTGGAGCAAGTATCTTGTAAATAAGTAAAATTTCACTTTTTGGTATATTTTTACTGTTAAAACGTGCTATCTATTAACAGCAAAATATGGTACAATATTCACAAACTCTTGAAACATCCCAATCAATAATTGTTTTTTTCCTAGTCTAATCTAACCTTTTAGTCAGATCTAAACACAAATGTAAAGTATAAACCCTCCCGTACTCCCGCTACAGTACACTTCTCATAGGTTCGCAGTCACCCGCTACTGATCACTGCACTTCTTATACTTTTTTCCAAGTCTGATCGTGACAGTCGCGTTGCAGTCTACCCTGTCGTAACTGTAATGCACAAGAACCACTCCAGACCCTACACCATACTCTTGAAGAACGGGACCCCGTCCAGATTGTTACACACATTCCTAGTGACAGCAATAAAAGAAACCACAAGTAGGTGGGTCTTGTTTCCATAACAGTCTTTCCCGATTCTCTACAAGTTGGTAGGATACAATACCAGTGGCTGCTAGTCTAGCACTTCAACCCCAGTTTGATTGACCTCAGTGCTGATAAGCATGTGATGCCTGGAGCGAGGGTGTGTGAAGGGAGGACACAAGACGTGCGCAGACCTCCTGTATAAGGCTGCGGTCGCAGTTCGTAACAATACTTTCCTTCTCTTTAGGTTTATTAATATGTTTTCCTTACTCGTACAGTCTGAACCCTGTTCAATAAGTCTTCCTGCTTAATACACTCAAAATCATGCACAGTATGTATCTATTTACAATTTTACATTTCCTTTTTAAATAGAGTTCTAATGTAACATATGCAAATTCATCAGCACCTTCTAACTCTACTTAAAATTATGACAATTTTAACAACATTATGAACATTGGCATTCACAAAGTTGCAGTAAAATGCGAAACTCAAAACAATAAATAAGACAAAACACAGTAAAACTTAATTTGCATCAATTGGTTCCATTGGTTCACAGAAAATCCGAGCCCTTACAGTGCTTTTCAGTCACATATCAAACATAACATACTGGAATGACTATTTCCTGTACACTAATGAAATAAACGCTGCATACCCATTTTCAATAAAATAAAATGTAAAACAAATGGATGCGTGAGCCGACTTGCATACAATGATCAAGATGGAACAAGGAAGAAGACAACTTACTACTTTTCTTCTCTTCTCGACATCCTTCATAGCTTCATCATCAACTATTTTCAGCATTTCTTTCTTGTTCTCCATTATTGCATCACAGTTCTGAGCAAGGAACGGCATGTGCTGCAGTTTAAGGAACTGAGCTTTCAGAACATCTCTACCATCCTCCCCATAGCAAAACTGCAACAAACATACAAATAAAGTAAATGAAAACATATGATAGAAGTTAACGGCAGCAACCCACAGACCACCAGTCGTGTGATCTTTAAGCTACCTGTAGAAACCACCATTCACAATGTCAACATTATTGTTAGCCACCTCCTATTACAGTACTACTTTCCACTGCAATGTGTCTTCTTTGTAGACACTGGTTCAGTCTCATCAATCGCCCAACCATCAATGTATTCGAAAATATTTAGTCAGTAGTTACGTGAGTTTTATGATGTCTTCATTACAAAATTCTAAAGTGCTGTTAAAACCAATTTCACTCACACTGCCTTCTTTGTTGTTTGCTGGATCTTGTTCTTATACACTGAAATATGCAATAATGGGACTCAAATGACACAAACTGCATATGCTGAATTAAGGGTACTTCCTACTAAATAATGAAAATTAAAATCCACATGTTCCCACCTTCCAGCAGGGTCACACTGCATATGAGAGAAGGCTGGGGACGGCTGCTCAACTAGCAAGATATGCCTGACGTCCGACCGGCCTGAAGAATGACTGAGGTGAGGCGAGGCGATATGAGTGTGGAGCAGCGACGGAATGAGAAGGGTGGGGGGAAACTTGAGTTTCCAGAGGAAAAGTTCAGGCTAGCAACAGTATCCGCCACATTTCCCACATACAAAAATTCCAAACACCAAACCCTCCATAAATCAAACCCGGACCACCTAGGCCACCTAGGTGGGTGGCGAGGGGTTTGACCCCTTGACAACCGTGGTCCCCTCATTTTACTACATATTATGAAATCATGTTAAAAATTCTTTAATTTAACTAGCTACCTGTGACACTTTTTTAGTAAATATTGCACGATAATTGTGTGGTTACATAGATGACAGCTAGCATAAGCAACTGTTTCTGCCACAGAGGAGGATACAGATGAAGGTATATATGCCAGAAGTAACAAGACATGATGTGTCTTGGGGACGTGAGGCCTGCAGCAAGTACCCACCACCCACCGCTACGGGCAGGGACGTCTACAGGATGTTGCTACTTGCTGCTACTGCCGCTGCTGCTATTGCAGTTCAGTCTTCATTCTTACACTGTCTAACATGACTATTCGACAATCAACACATGACAAAGAAATGCATTTACTTTCTACTATGGTACATCATGCACAGGAAGGGTAAATATGCTAACAAACACAGACAAATATTGTAGTACAGTCAAAAGCCGATTCTACGGACACTCACGGTTCCCCAAAATATGTCAGTACGACCAAGTTGTCCGTACGAACCGATAGGACAAAATTTCGGCTTGGCAGCAACCCCCCCCCCCCCCCCCCCGCTCCGGCTCGTACGTGAGCGAGAATCAGTAAGAGGTCTCTGAGGCTACGATCACGTTTTCAAGAGACTTATCCGAAAGCAAGTGTTCTTACACATATTATCTTAGTACGCCGAAAAATTCCGAGTAAATTAATACTCCATTTGTGCGTAAAAAATAAACGAGTAAATAAAACAACGAAAACAAGAACGCAACGTCGCCATTAACTTTACATGCAGCGGGCAATATTTGCCGTGTTTACTTATGCCACAGGCAAATAAGACATTTAACAGTGTTTCAGGTTGATAAAGAATAATCCTTTTGATAGGATGCTGCAATATAAACAAAATAGTACCCAAAATGTACGTGAATAACTTCTAAACGTAAATGATTATTAACAAGGCATGTTGGTTTCTTTTTGCGGACAGTAGTTGTATTCACGTCTTTTTTTATATATTAAGTTAACGTTTGTATTGTGTGATAATATATTCTGACTTATATTATACTTTAATTCTTCAGAAAAGACTGCAAAGTCAGTTAAAATGAACGAAAACACGTAGCGCAACGTATCGTAAAAATACCATACATCATATACGTTTACAAGTTTCTTTTGAGAAAATAAAGTATTTTATCTAACTTCCTATGATAAAACATAGATAAGTGAAATTTTCCAATGCAATTATGAGCAAAATATTGTCAGTAAAACACGAACAAGTTAAATTAATGGTAAATGTCTACAAAAATATACGGCCTCAGCGTAGCATGTAGGCCTAACTTCAAAATAACGTGTATGAACGGCTCGTGCTTACATTTGACCTATTACGAAATTATATGTAACCGATATACTATGACGTGTACACTTTCTAAAACTGTAATCAATATCCAAATCGCAGTCCATGAAGAAAAGCAAAAATCAAAAATGTACATTAGCAAGTAATTCCTCAGGATGATTTGTTCCGTTGCGCAAGGCGAGGGGGGAGAAGAGAAGGAAAATGGCGGAGTTACAATTTTTTTTACGCTTGTGACGCCCACCCAGTGGCGACAATGGCTGCAGCGACAGCGATGGACGGGGCATGAGCTATGATGAGCAGCACTTGGCGCATCTTGCCACACAGCCGTCGCCAGAGAGAGAGAGAGAGAGAGAAAGAGATAGAGCGAGCCAGAGAGAAGCGGATGCCGCTCTGAGAAACAGCTGGCAGCAGGTCACTGACCCATCTCGTCTCGCTCTCTGCAGCTTAAGCGCCTGCAATGGTTTTCTTAATGAATTCTTGCAGTTTTCACACATTTGAGGGTTGAGCTTGAACAACTACTGTATTGCTTATACAGTAGAACCCTGTTATAGCGTTTCTCAAGGGACCCAAAAAATGTTTACATTATAAATGGGAAAACATTATAAAATGCTAATTTCCTATTATAAAGCAGTTTTAGGGACCAAATGAAGGTAGCATTATAACCAGGAAAACGTTATAAGTGGGAACACTACAAGGGGGTTCTACTGTACATATTGCGACTTATACTGACTTTTTAATAGATCTCTGCAACTGATTTTCAATTACTAAAATTTTAATTTTTTAATTTTTTTTTTTCACTGTTCGAGAAAATCTGTATGTACGTACGAACCGAGTGCCGTACGTGCGGGGTTTTACTGTATAATATTAATATTAGTAGGAGTTGTATCTCTGAGTCGGGAAAGGCAACGGCACTCTGATGTGAGAGGCGTGTTCACGATTTATAGTAACCCAGTGGAGCGCATACTCAGGACGCAATTGCAAGTAATGGTTGAGAACATCACAGATGTCTGATAAATGACTGGCAGCCTTCCATTTACCGACCTTGTGTTTGCTGGCGTGGTAATGTGCGCAGAAAATATTCTAATATTTGGTAGAACGCGCGAGAGATTTTGGTCAGCGCTTAACATCAAGGTCTTTAGCACTGGTGAGAGGTGACGTGAGGTGACCATGGAGCAACGCCAGAATAAGAGGGCTGGGAAAACAGGAGGTCCTCGAGAAAACACCACATAAGTGTTGCACATTAAACACTTGCAACAAACTTAGCTTATCGCTACCCCTTCGTGTTTGGCACATCCTGATCCCGTGGAGGTTAAATGTTGCCAGCTGAATTTGAGACAGATTAGGCTGAGCCACGCCCCAGTGAGGAAGGTTCGAGGGAACTATACTCACTCTCACACACACACACCAACTCACTCACATTCTTCCACTCCCTCACTCTCATACTCACTCTCTGTCACACACTCACACACATGCACGTACACAAAAATACACATAGGAGATAAGTATGTTATGCACTCACCTACTTCAGATAAGTTACACAAGCAAGGCCTATTTCCTGGTGATTAAGAGCTTATGTTCCTGGTAGGTTTTGTTGATCAACTTGTAACGATGATGATATGAACATGGCAGTGTTGATGGTGCGCTATGGTGAGTTTATGATTCTGTCTAACTTCTGCGACTCTGTGTTATACTTGACAGGTGGAGTGAGCATTCTCTTTGCCTTTTACACATCCGATTTGGTCCTCTTATTCCCCCTCTACCCTACACCCCCCTCCTGACGCATGCACAGGGGGGAGATCTGGCCACCTTGTTAGGACAGGCCTGGTGACCATTCAGCTAAGAGTTGCTATAACCTCTTATTTGTAAGGAAAGGGGTTAAAAAGCGGCATTTCCTCTTGGAGAGCCGTATAGATTCTTCGCACGTCTCCTGTGTTAGCTGCTGCATGCACTGGTGAGGAACTCGATTGAGCTTTGGAAGAGTCGTAACTGGACTGATGAGGGGTCGGGATGTGTGACCGACATTTATCAACACATGGCTCAGGCAATCTACTTTGCACCAAGGGGGATTGTTTTTAGTGTTCTGAGCCCTGTATTGTTGGCATAGTGTAGGTATTGAGAGCTCATGCCCGGGCACTTTCTGAGGTGCTGCATTTATGACTGCAGGTTTTGGAGATACTGGACACTCCATTGATGCCATATCCTCTGTTAGAGTTAAGTTATCAACTGCCATCGGTCCAAACATTCCAGAAGGCGGTCGGTCAAATTGTAGTCTGGTATGGCAACTAAGAGCTCACCCACTAAGAAATGTCCAGGGGTTAACATAAAGTGGCCAAGAATTCATCACTGCTGACACATGTGCTAACAGTGTTGCAAACTCCTTGAGCGTCAGCAACTGGTTGCCAATATCTTGTTTAACGTGTTTTGATTTTCTTCTGATAACATTGTCTAGAACCCCTCTTTCAAGAACGTAGTTAGTGCCACTGTATGAACATTTCAATTAGTGTTTCTTGATAGGAGACTAAAAAGCTTCCTGGCAGCAAGGAATGCTGATGCTGACAAATCAGTTACCATCTCTGAAAGCACTGCCTTGGCAGCCATGCAGATAAGAAGAGACCAACAGGATTTAAAGTACGTCCTTTTCTGGATCCTGACTGGAGTAGCTAGGAACAGTCCTGCAAAATTGACATCAACGTAGCGAAAGGTTCTTATCTGAGAAAATTGTGCTGGAAGTAATGTGTCCATCAGCGGGTTTGATGGACAGTCTCTAACTTTGAAGCATGGCATTCATTTATGAATAATTTTGTGAAGAAGTGATCCAATATTGACGGTGCATCATACACTTACACAGTTTAATCCCTCCGAGCCTTAGCAAAGGTAAAGGATGCTTGGACAGTTCCAGTAACTTGGAATGATGAAGTCTACCGCCCACACTGACGACACCACCCGAGACAAGAAATGGTGATAGATTCCTGGTGAGTGGTGGATTTGAACATGCTTGATCCAAATTCTCATCGCTGAGGTCAATTCGTCTGCTGTCAGAAAATTATCTACTGGTTGGGTTAGGTACAAAAATCTTGCCTTTACCCTAACACCAACGTTGTAACCTACTGAAGCATGGTTAGACTGAAAACATTCGGCAACAGTCCAAATGGGTCCTCCACTTTGAGTGGCCCTAAACACTAATCATTGAAGTTAGTTGATAGAGGCTGTTCTAGCAATGCCTCTTCATTCTCAAGAACTTGGCCTGAGGGCCATCAGTTCTCCGCTTGCCACGAGCAGCTAGGACCAGAAAACCACAGTACAGTAAACCCTTGTTTTTTCGGACCTCTATTCAGCGGACTTCGTATTAAACTGACAAAATCTGGCAATACAAAATTATTTCACCATTTGGTCTACTTGTCATATGTATTACAAGACCTACCTAGTTATTGTGCTTTGGTGAGTAACATCAGGCGCACGCATGGATAGTCGCGTAAGACGGTAGGCAGAGCCATTTTTAATCATGCATTGGGATATGTGCAGTGTCCAGGAAAGAATGATTGTCTACCTGAATTTTTTACGGAACTGTTAAAATCAACAGCGCAAGACTTAGCTAGCTGGTTATTGTGCTTTGTTAAGTGACATCAGGCAAATGCATGGATAATAAGATGGTAAGCGGAGCAAATCGCTCATCTGTGTTTTGACTTTTGAAGTGTCCAGCATGAATGACTGTCGTGTCTACTTGAATTTTTTACGCAGTTGCTGTACGTGCATGTTAAAGATTGTGCGATTTTTTAACAATGAAATGGCATCTGCAACAGGACAGAAAAGAAAGAGAGTAGCTTTGACACTAAGCCAAAAAAATTTAACTTATAGAAAAGTTAGATGCCGGTGTTTCGGTAGCAAAGTTGTGTGCTGATTATGGTGTCAAGAAGCAAACTGTGTCGGACATTCATAAAGCAAAAGACAAGTTGAAGAGTTATGTGTTGAAATATGATGCTGAACCAAAAGGAAAAAAAAAAAAAAAAAAGTGGCACTGCTGGACCCAGTAAACACACGAAACTTGGTACTGCATCTTCACACGAGGCAGTGTTTGATGCTGCCTCTACACATTGCTGAATGTACCAGAATGTGAGTGTGTAGACAATCATCCGTCTATTGTAGGTGCTCACGCGGCAAATGTTTGCCATTCGCGCCGAATGCCGAGTGGCGATCCGTCTGGAGTCAGTTTTTTGTGCACGCATCAAAGGGCGCTTGTCCCGAACATAAGTGCATCCCTCCACACATTCGCCAAACATAGTATAGTTGTTTTGTTTACTGTCAAACGAGAAGCACACATGCTGTGACCTAAACGTTTGTACAGAGTGGAGTAATGAACTGACTAACATTTTTACATGTGATTCATTTTGACTTCAACATTCGTATTTGTCGACAACGAATGCGTAGATGCATACATTCGCGCACAAATTATTCGCCAAAACATTTGTCGATGCATTTGGCGAATGTGTAGATGCGTACATTCGTCCACAAATGATTTGCTAAAACATTCGGCGATAGTGTAAAGGTGACATAAGTGGTATGTTCAACAATGGTGGGGTAAATATGAAAAGATGAATAGAGATAAAATCTGCTGCGGACAAACTAGCGCAACACATGCCTTTCTCATGCTCAGCATTTCCGTCCCTTCCCCTTCAGAAAGAGTCTCAAGGACGGCGGCTAGATTCTTATATCACAGACATTGTACATGATATGTAGATACTACGTTGGGATGCAAACAGCGGTAGTTTAGCTGGACATTTTTTATTTGTGTTATATATTTAGTAAATAAACCATTTACTGTGAAATACAAAACAGTAGTTCAAGTTCACGTGTCACGTGTTACCGTGTAACATAACATAAAACCAAGCTGACAGGAAACCTATTTCTCCTTCTATCGCTCTCCTACACTTCCCCCGCCCTCCTCACTTGGTTATCTCAATGAGCGGACAAAGGCGCATGCTTATCTTTCTATTCCCACCAGTCGTCACAAACCTTCCCCCTCGCCTCCAGCGATTTGAAAACAAAAACTCAGCGTTGACATGCGTATAACACTACTTATGTATCTATATTGCTTCTTGTCCATTTCCGTGAGCAGATTTTGGTACTTCGCCATTTACTGGACATTCTGATTTACCGGACCACACCTCCCACCAATTAGTCCAGTAAAACAAGGGTTTACTGTATTTGGTCCCACTGTTTGGGTAGGATACTACACGAAGCTGCTTCTCGGGATTTTGTTCCAAAGGAATATGATTCCAGGCACTGGGTGGAACTACAGCTTGAATTACTGCAATTTGATTTGTAATTAATGTTTCTAATTTATTAGGTGACCTCTATAACTACGCTAAAACAACATTAGAATCTGTCCAAGCCTTCAGTCTGAGATCTCCCATCTTTGACTCCTACAGTTCAACTAAACAAAGTCACAATTTGCTCAACAAAAGGGCAGCACAAAGTTCCAGCCTAAAATTGACACTGTCTTCATTGGCACTACCTTCATTTTGGAAACCAGAAGGTAGACTTTAACTGTCCCATCATACCTCGAAAATTGCACACAAACAGAATAAACAAATGCCTTTTCACTAGTGTCACAGAACCTTTGAGAATTTTGCAGGCTTCAGCTTTTAAACATCCTAGCAGGTAGTTAATTGTCTGCATCTTTGTAGGCTGTGGGACCCTACCAACAATAGGGCTAAACAACTCAGCTAAACTCACCCACTCAGCCCTGTTACCAGTGCTACTTGATTTGTATTACTGTGTGGCATGGTGTTGTCACTAACTGCAGTGACAACTGACCTATGAATTTGTAACTTGGCATAGACTTGTCTTGATTCCCTGACAATGACTTCATACTTTTAAGTTTGTCCCACGTTAGTCAATCCCATCACTGGTGGCTTAGCAAAAATGGCAAAGTGATTTGCTAGCAATTCATTTAGTTTACCCAGCACTTCCTTGAATATTACTTCAAAGTCCTACAATTTTGATGGACCTTCAAATGAAACTACAAACTTTTCTCTGGCTTTGTCAGCTTGTTCAAACAAAGGATTCATTACCATGAGACGTAGCTTGCTTGTTGCAGCTACCATGTTGGTAAACCGAGGTGTAGTGATGGTTAATTCCGCACGATATTATTTACACCTTAGCCAGCTGACTGTACAAGTACTTGCATTAGTTGTCATTTATACTCGTACGAGTGCTGAGAATACCACAATTTGTTTTTACGAATCAGTCGTAGGTCTCCCGCAAGGTCACTAACGCATACCGAATTGCACAATGTGAGTGGCCATGGCATTACGTGCCGTTAGCCACTCACGTTCTGTCTTCCATGTTCTACAATTCACAAAATAAACCATTATCGGCATTGGCGTTATTTACAGTTAACAATTGCGTGCTAGTACAGTTAAATCTCGCCCAGAGGATCAAAAATGTTTGTAGCATGCCACATGAAATGATCACTACCTCCATTTCTATCACACTGACTTCTTGTCTCCCTGGTGCAGTGTTGTCAACCTTTCAAGGTTTCCGGTTAGTACACTTTGAAATTTGGGTACATTCGTATACAAGCATCTCTTAATTCAGGTACTATTCAAGCACAAACACCTAATTCAAACATAGTACCTGGTACTTAATTTCTATAAAATACATAACAACCAATGATTATATTCTTTCCTGTCGTATAAGAATAACAGATAATTTTACAAATAGCACAAATAAGAATTTTTAGTTTCAATTCCATAATTTTCAAACATCGAGTTCCACGTAGGCTTTTTATTAGATTTTACATTTGTGTTCATCACAAGTTTGAGGCATTATGCAAGACATTTGTTCATGTATAAAAGAATAATCAATAAATTTTCGGTAAAACAACCCTGGGTTAGGAGAGGCTGGCGGCCTTATGTGGCTAGTACAGACCACAACCCTGGGTTAGGAGATGCTGGCTGGCTTAGGTGGCTAGTACAGACCACAACCCTGGGTGAGGAGAGACTGGCGGGCTTATGTGGCTAGTACAGACCACAACCCTGGGTTAGGAGAGGTTGGCGGCCATATGTGGATACTACAGACCACAACCCTGGCTTAGGAGAGGCTGGCGAGCTTAGGTGGCTAGTACAGACCACAACCCTGGGTTAGGAGAGACTGGCGGCCTTATGTGGCTAGTACAGACCACAACCCTGGGTTAGGAGAGGCTGGCGGGCTTAGGTGGCTAGT
>PNEQ01103265.1:0-19749 GCA_003012365.1 Medauroidea extradentata | reverse complement strand
TCCCCACGGAAGCTAGTGCTCTTCGGTTCTCTCCTACACGCCCTTCAGGCTTTCTAGGCACAGGGTGTTTCAGCTACCATTGTTGGCGTATGCCAATAAACAACACAGCATATCATTCCTTTCTTTTCTTCACGCATCGTACCCTTCCATTGTTGAGAAAACCCATCCGCCTGCAAGACACCTGGGACCCCTGCATCCCGTAGGATCGTACCGGGAGTTTGAAATCGGGTCGTCTTAATCTACGACTGGGAGGAGGCGTAAGCCGCGCGCCTTCCAGATTTTCTACATTACGCCCTCCGGAGGTAGCACGACTACACTGTGCTCTTTCCGAGTGGTGTCGGGTTTTCTTTGACTTGACTGGGAGAGGTGAAAAGGCATAGGGACGTGCTGAGGCGCACTTCTAGCGCTCCTCGACAAGTCCGCCTGCCCAGCGCCAACAATAGAGCCGTCGTATTAAGGATTTTCATGCCACAACGAGCGATCCTACGGGACTCCAGTTTCCAGCAAGCCGCTAGCCGTAGCATCCTATCTTCTTCTGAACCACAGTCAGGCTATGCCTAAGAAGTCAGGTAGGAAGTTGAGGGCCCGACAGGAGTTTGCCAGGTTGGTACACAAGGCACTGGAGGTTAGGGATCCGGAGACAGGAGTGTATTGGATCCAGAGGGAGGTTTCCGCCGCCGTTCGACGAGGCACACCCCTCAACGGCCTCGCCATTGTCCGGCTGGTGCTACAGTCCCCTGGTGGATCAGCCTTTCTTAGCACCCCGTCCCCGACACCCGTTTCCGTCTCCACCCCATCCTCGCCTTGTGAACCCTCATCCGACGCAACTCCTCACCCAGGCGCTTCCGTGCTATCCTGTCCGGGGCATCAGCACCCCATTGTTGCCACTTCTTTCCTTCCACCTTCGGCTACACCTACTGTGGAAGAACAACCTCTAGTGCAGCGCTAGTTTCCCTCGCTGTAATAGCCTTTACTGGGTGGGGAGAGTCCGACAAGGAAGACGAGGGTCGACGCTTCGGGAGTGCATCCTGGGAGTGGAGCACGCCGCCATCTAGCCATCGCACCCTCGCCGACAGACTACTCACGCCTAGAGGTTTCGGCTTACCACCGTGACCTGCACCGCCCAAAACCTCACCCCCACCCACGACAACTAATATGATCTGAAAATGGCGCGTTAGTCAACTGGTACCAAGTTTGTGACGGTGACATACATAGGCATTGTCAAGCAGATAACACATTTGACATGTTGTGTTGTGAAAAAGCAAACGCGAAAAATGAAGGGTAATGGAATTGAATGCAAATGTTGCTTCTCTTGCGTTGGCGTACGTAATACATTACGTCTCGCTACGCACTTACGACGTGCATTACGCTTACTTGTTTCGTGCATTGTTGTAAAACATAAACGTTAGTTGGTGCCGAGACTTTGAGCTGTACACTTCAAGCAAGTTAGTGAGCGCTAACTTTGTGTTCTGGCGGCTACTAGCCGCATCGCTCACCGCCAACCTACAACTACATTTCTGCGAGGAATTGAATCATGAACTTTCATCCAGGCAACCCGTACATCAGTGTTAAAAAAGGAAGAAACAGCGCCGAATACACTTACTGGTCTTCTGGCATATTACGTCACTTTACTGAGTCTTGTGACGGAATATTTCACATTAAGGTAACCGCCTTTCCTCTAGGTGATGAGCGCGGACACGATATTATCACTGGTCCGGACATTAACAAGTGTCTCGTGTACTACATTACAAGAACTTGAACCCGGAACAAGCTACCAACATCGTACTTCACAGCCCTGAGTGTGTGACGCCCACGTACGTCGACTCACCATGCATGACGCTGCCTTGTGTATCTCCAACGCCATCATGAGTCGACAGGAAACCGCGTGTTAAGAGAATGCGTCAATCTAAAAACGAACTTGCTATTGAGAAAATTGTAAATAAGTGTTTGCGCAAAATACTTTGTACTGTACTGCAATCTTTACCACAATAAATGTTTAAAGAAATTATACGTGATTTATTTCAAAGTGATCCTTGCAACTGACTGCCAGCTTAAAGTGTAGTTTGCATCATTCAGAAAAAAAAAGTTAACTTTATTATTTAGTAGACGTGAGAAAGTCTTCTCTCTCACAGTTGACTCAGTGCAGCTGTGTGCAGAAGGGAGTGACCCCTTACCCATTTAAGTGACATGTGCCGCTTTAATGGTTTGTAGCGCATGGCATTTTGACAGATTTATTACATCAACCTCGTGTGAGTCACTCACCCTCGTGTTTCGGGGGATAGAGTCACCCATTAAAACAACACGTGTTGTTTTAATAGTTTTGCCACGTGTTGGTTTGACAGTTTTATTACTACAATGTACAGTTGATTATTCTGTGACACGCCACCCTCGCAAGTTATAATTTATTCACCCCTCTAGTTTTCAAACAGCACGAGGGGACGGAGTCTCTCACAGCTGGTGTTTGCAGAAGGGGGAATATGAGTCACTCACTCACCCTCGTGTTTCTAGCACACAGTGCTGTTCTACATTATCTTTAAATAGTGTATAACTTGCGTGATCTGTATCACTGTGTCTTTGACAACGCTAGCTGCTACATCTACCTTCCTCACATACTCTCAACAGTAAGTACATTAACAATATGTATGGTTGCATGTAGCGTATGTCTGTTTGAATGTATGAGAGAGTGATCGTATGTACGTATGTCTGTAGCATATGTATTGCATGTATATGTCTGTAGCGTATGTCTGTTTGAATGTATGAGAGAGTGATTTAATGTAGCGTATGTCTGTAGTATATGTATTGTGCATGTATATGTAGGTGTGTCTGTTTGAATGTATGAGAGAGTGATTTAATGTAGCGTATGTCTGTAGCATATGTATTGCATGTATATGTCTGTTTGAATGTATGAGAGAGTGACTTTATGTACGTATGTCTGTATGTATGCAGCGTATGTATGTATGTATTTCATGTATGTATGTATTTCATGTATGTATATATGTATGTAGATGTCTGAATGTATGAGAGCAGGATTGTATGTATGTATGTATTTATTCTGTAGCATTGTGTATGTATTGCATGTATGTAGATGTTGTCTGATGTGATTTTTTTATTTAGCATTGTGTCTGTATTGCATGTATGTATATACGCATGTATGTAAGTAACGTAAACACATCGTGAATGTTATTACTTAGTATTCTTCATATATTTGTCCAGGTCTGTGGCGAAAGCAGTACTATTTTCCGTGCGTTATTCCAATTTTTTTTTTTAATCTGGTAAAAACATCGATATGGCTTCCTCTGCAAAACGTGTCTGTGAACTGAATGTTGGCGAGTCTAGCACGTCTCGTGATGCATCGACCTCGCCAGCTGCTGTTGATGAGAGCTTTTCTACATCTGCGCTCACTTACACACTCTTGGATAAGGCGTTTGGTAATAGACTTGTGGACGCGCGTATAAGTAATGATCGGGCTGAAAATGACGTGGATTTGAACACGTTTCTCATCAGGTGTAGAGAGCCCTTCCTGGCCTTACTTTCGCGGCAACACCGTCCCATTAAAGTTTACGTGTCTCTGAGTGGCAAATTTATTAAAGGCGGGTTCGCTGAGGAAACTGCCACTGAGACTTTTCATTTTTCTTCCAAATCACGCGCGCTTCTCGAGTCCTCAGATGCAGATGAAACATTTGATGAAGAGTTCATTCCCACACTTACAAACAACGTAACGGAGTTTGGTGGGCGCGGTAGTGGCTGGGCCCTTAAGTTACTTCTACAACTGGACGTGCATATATCCCAGTTTAGGCAGTTCACAGTAGGTGCTGCGCACACTAAACTCCCTGCGTTTATTGACAATAGGAAAGCTTGCATCAATGTAGACTGTCCTACAGACGACTGCTTTTTGTTCAGCGTGGTTGCAGGTTTGTATCCCATACCACGTAATGCTGAGAGACGCAACTCTTACCCTGAACCTAGGGCAGTATTTAAGACGAGTGGTATGGCTTTCCCTACAACACTACATCAGGTGTCGCGTTTCGAGGAGATGAATAATATTTGTGTTAATGTGTTCGCTTGCATTGACAGAGACACAAATATTATTGACGAAATGTTCACTAATGCGACAGACATTCGTGTAGTTCCTCTTCACATATCTCCTGTGCGAAGAGAGCCCCACGTAAATGTTTTGGCACTTCATGCTAGTGAATGTACTGCCCATTTACACTTTGTAACTATTAAAAATCTAGCTCGCCTTGTGGGTTGTCAGTTGACAAAACATAAAGGAAAAATTTGGATTTGCGAGTACTGTCTTCAGTATTTTTCGAGCGAAGACAGACCCACTACACACACTGAACAGTTTAAACAACACTCTGCTGTACGTGCTACATTCCCTAGCCAGGATGATAAGTGGCTTGAATTCACAAAGCTTTCTGAGCAGCAGAGAATGGGGTTTGTAGCATATTGTGACACTGAAACTTTTTTGCAGCCATGGCTACATGTATGCCACAATAAGGCGGTTCTCGCACGACGGTTATGAATAAACATGTACCGTACGCTGTGTCTGTTTTGTTAGTGTGTAGTTATAATGCTAGCAAAACAGAGTACCATACGTTTGTGGGTGAGGATTGTATGGAGCGTCTTGTGGCTAAACTTATCGAGCTGACAAAATATGTATGTGACATTTACAAGGTAAATGTAGGTAAGAAGGCGCTGACTGCGACCGATAGGGTCCAGCTCGCGAGTCAGACTAAATGTCACATTTGCAAGAAGGACTTGCATAATGCTTCAGACAAAATTGTACTTGACCATGACCACCTGGCTGGTGAACTTATAGGATACACACACAACAAGTGCAATTTACAGTTCCGTCTTGTGAAGAATCAGCTCGTAACAACATGCAAAATTATGACGGTCATTTTCTCATGCGTCCGCTGGCCTCTTGCCGTGTCGCTCAGGCAGACGGCAGCGTAGTTGTGGAAAACCCTGGTGATATTAAAGTCATTGGGAACACTATGGAGAGTTACAAGTGTATCGCAAAACATATTTCCTATGAGAACACAGCACAAGGAGACGATGTTCAGTTTGATTTGCCGCAAAGAAAAGGAGTATTTCCATACGACCACGTCCGGTCTATGGAAAATCTACTTGAGACTTCCCTGCCTCCTAGAGACGCATTCTACAATGTAATGCAAGGCGAGGGTGTGAGCGAGAGCAATTACATGCACGCTCAGGCTGCCTGGAATGCATTCAACTGTGGTAGCTTAATGGAGTATGCCTTGCAGTATTTACACGTAGATACATTTTTGTTAGTAGACGTTTTTGAGAATTTCAGGACGGTTTGTAACATTGCAGGCCTATATAAAGGATATTTTTATGTAATTTTTTTTATTAATATTAAATTCCAAAGGTGACAATGTATTGGGGGAAGGAATCGCATATAATGTTTTGATATAAGAAATTTAAATTTCAGTTAGGGAATTATAAATTTAATCATAGCCACATGGCTGAAGGGCGATGGCAGCATAGCTTTGTTTGAACAATAGTACCCAATCTATACCATATTTGGTCGGGGGATAGAGGCGTCAAATTCTTTCTCATGTTTATTTCTTTTTTGGCCTCTGCTGTATTAGGAAGCGTCTTGGAGCCTGGTAAATAATTGGCTGACACTATAGTTGTATGGTAGTGTTGGTGAATTGTGGAGGGGCCTGTAAGACAGACTTGTACGCCTTATTAGGCAGCAAGCAAGGGTCAAGCCTGTGATTGGCTAGCTGAGAAATGCACAGTAGTGGTCACAGGGTCAGGCGAAAAGACCATCGCCGAGCGAGAGAAATCATCGCAACGTTACCGAGGACGGTCGTGCGAGCAGGGCTGCGGCCCAAATAACCAATGAAAGGATAGGGAGTGGCAAATTTACCATGCGCGGGCAGCACCAGGGCCTAAATTAACTTTAATAATGAATAACTTTCGATTTTAGGACTAACCTTTATCTATTAAATTTCTTTCGCCCGCGCGTGTAGGTCGTTGGTGCGGGATGCTTCGGCATTTCCCTTCATAAAGTATAGGCTGTGTGCCGTTTTTTTTAACTTTCCTTCCAGGCGAGACTTTCTCGGGAATACACTGGTGACTGGAGGAATGTTTTTTTTTGCTTGTTATACGATGGTGAAAAATCGGAATAAACACTGAAACGAACTACAACTCTTTCATTTCAAGGGTAACATAGAACTGATCTTGTAAAATTACCGGCGGAGCTAGTCGTGGCAAAAATAACTTGGAACATTCAATAAAAGTGCAGGTAGTTCATCATCAAATTTACCCAGCTCGCGAGGGCGTGGCTGGAAGTGTCGGCGTGTCGCTGTCCAGCTCCAGTTCCGAGGTTAAGCAATACGAGACAACGAGAGGAGCGCGGCGAAGAGAGAAAGCGACGGTACAGGTTTGCTTAGAGGCATACGGTGTGGACCCCGCATTTTATGTCACGGCTCCTGCTCTAGCCTGGGACCGTCTCTTATCAAAGATACAAAAGCGCTTGGAGCTGTTGACCAACCCTGATAAATATCTTTTTGTTGAACGCGGGGTTCGAGGCGGTATTACTCAAGCGAGTAAAAGGCACGCAACAGACAACAATATTTACATGGACGAGGACTACGACCCTTCCCTCCCATCATCCTACATTTGCTACTTTGACATAAACAGTATGTACAGTCATACAATGATGTCTAAGCTTCCTTTTGTTAATTTTCAGTGGGTTCCGGAAAATGAATTTTCTCATTGGAATTTCGCCAACATTGATACACAAGGGGACTCATGCTTTTTCGCGGAGGTTGATTTGATGTTCCTAGAGGAATGTCACGATGTGCTATCTGATCTGCCACTTTCACCAATCAATGGCGTACCACCAAACGGCACGACAGAGAAACTTTTACTTACTTTAGAACTGCGGAATAATTATATTATACACGGACAAACACTGAAGCACTACCTAGCGTACGGCGCTGTTCTACAGTCTGTTCACCGCGTATTGCGTTTTGACTAGAGTGCATGGATGGCGCCTTACATTAGGTTTAACATTGACAAACGTGCTCAGGCGTCGAACACGTTTGATAAATCATTTTTTAAATTAATGTGTAATTCTGTTTATGGCAAGTGCCTTCAAAATGTTCGCCAGGAACGTGATATCTGTGTAGTTTCGCGGTACGACACAATATATGGTGCGGCAGAACTTATTGGGCGTCCGACATTCAAAGGGCGTCAAATCCTCGACGATGAACTTGTATTGATCGAGATGGAGAAGCTCGACATTACCTTAAACAAACCATTGTACACCGGTGTTGCAATTCTCGACCTTTCAAAATTGTATTTGTACGATTTTCACTACAACTTTATGCATCAATTGTTTTCTTCGCTCTCTTTACACCTGCTGTATTGTGACACAGACTGTTTAATTTACGAGGTACACTGTCACGATGTGTACGCTCGCATTGCTCCTCATTTGGCTTCACGCTTTGACACTTCAAACTATGCGCCAGACAATCATTAAGGTTTTCCTCGCATAAACAAGAGCGTTTCAGGAGTTATGAAGGATGAGTGTGGTGGCAACATCATCACTGCCTTTGTAGGTTTGCGGCCTAAACTTTACGCTTACACCCTACTAGATGGGAAATGTACGCGTAAAGCTGAAGGTGTAAAGGGTAACGTGCTGAACACGCTCATGTTTAGTGATAATTTGGAATGCTTGATGCAAAATTCACGAGTCTGGGGCACTCAATATCATTTCCGGTCACGCGAACACATAGTCTTTACTGAAAGTGTAACCAAAGTAGCGTTGTCGGCAATTGACGATAAGCGTTACATCAACACAGACGGTATCACGACTTTGCCATGGGGTCATTATCGCGTGTTTTTACCATACTAAAAAAAGTATGTGGATATCGTGAGAGAAATACATCCACCTGCTTGCTTCGCCTGGAGGGTCCACAACGCGCACACCATGTCCGCTATGCTGTGTGGCCTACCGACTCCGGCTGAGCATATGTCACATCGCCTGGTTTCGCTTGGCGGCTAGATGCTATCATGTTGGCCTATCTATTGGCTGGGTGTCCACAGACATTCCTATGGGCGGGTATCCCGCTGACAGTGTAGCTGTCAGCTGTCTATACATCACGTCTACATTACACAACACTATCACCTGATTTACACAGCAAGCTGTGTACAAGCTTTGAAACAAGAACTGCATGTATTTCACACAGCAAGCAAGTTGTGAACCACAGCCAATACATACACAAAGTGTTATACAGCCACGTGTATGTTAACTTCAAGCAACACAACCTGTGCATGTACTGACTGCGGTATGAAATGTGTGTGCGTGTGCTAATGCTGTTTTACACAGCTAGCTATGTAGCAAAAGTCAATGCTTGTTTTTGGTTATCTACCAACATCTGACTGACTAGCAATCTTTGCGCGCGATAATGCTGTTTTACAGTCAAGGTATGTTAAATTTATGCACCGTGAACTGCGCATGTACTGACTACATAACAAATGAAACAAAAAAAAATGTGGATGTGATTTTACTGCTATATATGTAATTTTGATAAATAAATTGTTATTATTTAATTGTGTGAGTTCTTATTTCGTAGCTAAGACCTGACATTTTTAATGTAGTCACCTAGGATATCAGCAGCCAAATGAGTAGCAATGGCTGCTGAGCATCGACATACAGTTGGAGAAATCCAGGGGAGAGACATTGAGAGGTAAGAATGGAGGGGAGGTAGGGTTTTATACTAGTAAAGCCTGTCTCCCCTCTTCATTCGAGTAGTGACTGTGATGAAAGAAGGTTGTGTTGCTGTAGCTGTTGTTGGAGGTAAGTGTTTGAGGGGGTAAGCCTGTTATACACATATGGGGTTATATGTTTTGAAGATGTCTTAAAGATTTCTTCAAGATGTCTTAAGGAGATGAGACAAGTATGTGATAAATCTTATTTTTTCTTGAAGATGTCATGAAGATGTCTTCAAGATGCTATGCATCTTGTAGACAGCTCCAGTCCTCCATCCCTCCCCTAAGTGATGGAGGGGGTATCACAAGTCTGTGATACATGGGGGGTCATATGTGTTGCACACACACACACACTCTCTCTAGCACCATCTTGTAGACATCTTCAAGATGTCTTGAAGATGTCTCAAGGATCTGCTATATGTCTTGAAGACGTCTTGCAGTCTTCTTAAGGAGATGGGGTAGATGTCTCAAGGAGATGCTATGCATCTTGAGATATGTCTCCAAGGAGATGTTATGCATCTTGAGATATGTCTTACACATATTAGGAGTTGTAGATGCCACAAGAAGATGGGACAAGTATGTGATAAGCCTTATTTTTTATTGAAGATTTCTTGAAGATGCTATGCATCTTGTAGACTCCTCCAGTCCTCCCCACAACCCTAATAACAAACAATACACACATGATGCTTAGACACTATTTCCTCCAAAATGGTTCATTCTTGAAGACTCCTCCACCCCTCGCCTACACACAATCAATACCCACATGGCGCTTAGACACTATTTCCTCCAAAAGGGTCGCCAACCCCTCTGTATACTGCCTCCTCTGCACCCCTCGCCTACATACACACAATCAATATCCACATACAGTGCGGGGCTTAAGCTCTCAGCCAATCACAGACCTCATGGCACTTAGGTACTATCCCTACAACCAATCACAGCCCAGGACACGCCCCCCTAGACAACGTCTTGGCCAATCAGAGCTCAGAGGTCTAGCACCAGCAAGGGGAGGGGGCGTCCATGTTAACAATATGCAGGTTATGCCGGTTTTGCTCCCTGTAGAACCAAAACCCGCATGCTCCCCCTACTGGTGAATTTATAAATTCGCACTTTAAGGCATTCATGAACAAATATGGTATTAATCATTATTTTTCTAACAATGAAAAGAAGTGCGCGATTGTAGAACTCGTGATAAGAATGCTTAAGGGTATGCTGCACAAGGAATTCACCGCCCGACGATCACACAAATGGATACATATTTTACCCCAAATAACACAGTTTTACAACTCAAAATTTCATCGTACAATAGGAATGGCTCCAAAAGAAGTGAATAATAATTTGCTTCTGAATACTATACATAGAACTCTTAAAATAGCTGAACCTAGACGCCCAAAGTTAAAAATTGGCGATAGTGTGCGTATATCGAATTTGAGACGTGTTTTTGATAAGGGATTTAATGTACAATAGAGCTATGAAATATTCAAAGTTATTGGTGTTAAAAAAACTAACCCCAGAACTTATATTTGGGAAGATTCTAGCAGTTTGCCTATCCAGGGTTCGTTCTATTCTTTCGAATTACAATCCGCAAAGTTCCGAGAGACTTACCTACTGGAGAAAATTGCGCGAACTGCAGGCGACAAGGCTTAAGTAAAATGGCAATGCTTTCCGACTAGTTGGAATTCTTGAAAATAAGAAAAACTTTCTGAGTTGGCGTCTATGGTGTAAGGGAATGTTCCTTTCAAAATTTTACGTATCGAGGTCCAGAGGTTTGGACTGTGTGTTGACGAGTATGTGAGTGGACTGTTCATTTTATATACAGAGATTGTGTATGTAGTGTCAAAGTAAATTACACAAAATTAGCAAGGCAACATTAATTTTCTTAATGTATTATACACAATTTCATCAAAAGAAAAAAAATGTATGGATATATGTGAAACTGGTTATGAAGTTTCAAAACATTCTTGTAGTCAGCATCTTACTTCATGTAATGTAGGTATGATATTCACGAGGTTTAGTAATGTGTCGTACGTTCGTTGATTTATTAAGGCTACCAAATAAGATACTAATTCAGCAGAAGAATGTGTATGTGCAAAAAAGTAATCTTAAAAATGTAATGAAACGTAAAATATATAGCGTTTGTATAACTTAAGGAAAATTGTACTACCGAAGCATATGTAAATGAGTAGCTAGAAAATATTTTGCGAGCCTGAAACTCGATCAAACAAATAAAATTGCTACGCAAATAAAAAAAAAAATATTTTTCTGACTGCATCATATATAGGAGGCCATGGTGGGCAAAGCGACTAGAGCACTCTCCTCCCCAAGGTGATCCGGGTTCGTTTGCCAGCGGGGTCGGTCCCCGGACTATCGCATGTGAGAATCGTGCTCGTCGGCGGATTTTCTCGGGGATCTTACGTTTCCCCCACCCTCCATTCCGGCGCCGCTTCATATTCACATCACGTCAGCTCTCACCAACGCTCAAGACCTATATGTTATTGCTGACCAAAAAATATCTTCATACAGAAGAAATTACATTGTGGCAGAATAGAAAACACTCAACTGAAAGTTGTTTAAACCAATTAAATCGCAAAGAAAACACCGGTACTTAAATTGAAACAATATTTTAAAAACTTCACAGTCTTCTAAGTGTGTTGAAATGTGACTTTATAAGGCTGTACTAACTTCGTCGTCAAAAGTTAAAGTTTGCTATGGTTTTTATGGGCGGATAACATTTTGGGAGGCTGCTGATTGGCTGTAGATTACGTAATTAACTAACCCACAGACGAAAAGTGAGTGACTGTGATGAGTTACTTATCTCTCGCTGTAGCTTTACACGCCATTTAAGAAGAAGCATGATGTTAGTTTTTTTTGTTTATTTCAGTGTTGATTGTATACTATCTGCGCCAGAAGTCCTAGTATCTGAGATTACATGGTGCGGAGATCCGGGAAGTGACACGCGAGCAGTGGCGGCTCCAGGTTGAGTTAAAAGGAGGGGCAAAGTATATTTTTCTGCTACAACTATAACCCATAACCTCCTTTAAAGCGTGGAGGTGGGTCCGGGGGTCCTCCCCCGAAAAAATTTGGATTTCAAGATGCAGTATGGTCCTTTTCAAGCATTTTTCGTGCCTCAGAGCACAATACAGGTTGTAACAGAAGTGATGGTCAATAATTCACACATGGAAAGTATTACTGGCCAAAAGAAGCTACAAATGTCCAATAAACATCGGTCCGAAAATCAACCGTCGTCGAGTTCTCGTAACGAGTCGATTTGGGAACCAACTCCAAACGCGTTTGGATTCCTAGGTAATTACGCTGGTATCTCAAGGTATGGGTTCGCCTGTCAGGTTGTTGACGCATGCGCAACTACTCCCCTCGTTCCCTACATGTACTGTGCCGTACAGACAATCTGTTACGAAAGTAAAGGCACCATGGACGGAGGTTACACTATCGAAGAGTACGCTGACATGCACTTTATGCATAGCAAAGCTAATGGCAGTGCACTTCAGGCTGCACGATTGTATGAAGAAGCTTTTCCTCGCCACAGGCTGCCCGACAGATGTACATTTACGAGTTTACATGAGCGCCTTCGAGAAAGTGGGAGTTTCGAACATCATGTACGAGAAGGTAGACCCAGATCCATAACACCTGATGTTGAGGAAAGGGTGTTAGACATTGTACACGAACGTCCGAGTACTTCAACAAGGAGGATTGCTATCCAGGAGCGTGTACTGAGTCATACGAGTGTGTGGCGGATTTTACGTCGACAATTACTGTATCCATATCATCTCCAGCATGTGCAAGCTCTCAACAATGCAGACTTCCCTCCTAGAGAGAATTCCTGCCAATGGATGCAACAACAGTGTACTTTGAACCCCCTGTTTGTAAGCCGTATTCTGTTCACGGATGAAGCTGGGTTTACCCGTGACGGATTTTCAACTTCCATAACTGTCACATTTGGGCCAATGTCAATCCTAATGCGACACACGTGTCACGACATCGGTAACATTTTTCATTGAACGTCTGGGCCGGACTGCTCGGAGACCGCATAATTGGACCACACTTCCTACCACAGAGACTAACCGGAGATTGGTACAGGCAGTTTCTGCGTACTGTACTTCCAGATCTGCTTCATGATGATGGTATTCCACTGAACCAATGCCTGAACATGTGGTTTATGCATGACGGTGCTCTAGCACATTTTAAATTACGTGTGCGCCGGCTTCTAATTCGACGGTATGGTCAACATTGGATAGGTAGAGGAGGACCTGTGCCATGGCCTCCAAGGTCACCGGATTTAAATCCCATGGATTTCTGTGTGTGGGGTTATGTCAAAAGCCTGATGCTACTTAGGTCATCTCCCTTGAAGAATCACGCTTGCGGATTGAAGTAGCCTTCCAGCATTTACAGAATACACCAGGACTGCCTGAGAGGATACGCAACTCGTTTCAGAGATGAGTTCAATGTTGCATTCAGATTCATGGGCAACAATTTGAACACCTTCTTTAAAGATTAGAAATTCCATGTGTTCCTACATACTGATCAACTGCAACAAACATGTTCTATCTCGATAACGGTTGATTACCGGACCCATGTTTATTGGACATTAGTAGCTTCTTTCGGCCAGTACTTTTCATGTATAAATTATTGACCATCACTTCTGTTACATCCTGTATATCACTGACTGAAAATATATTTTACTATGAGGAAAGTAGGTTGTGTGAATAATTTTACAATATCTTCATAAAATATTTTTGAATATCAGAAGAAAATCGTAAGTTACACATTATTACTTTCATTTACAAGTGGTCGATTGGGAGAGGAACAAATATTCTTGATGGACCTCACTACTACTAAGCCACCCGCATCTTGCGGTGCAAGTTAACAAGTTGCAACAATTTTATATTATCACATGGAAATTTTGTAAATAGCTGAAAGATATTAGCTCACAGAGATGTCCATGATAAATTGCAGGGGAAGAGCGAAATTATTCCTGATCTAGTAATTTTAGACATAATTTAGAATAACTATATTTATTCCAGTTAATCCAGTACTTGTGTCTATGGGTGGGGGTGATAAGTTTTGTTACAAGATATTTTTAAAAAGCTGTTGTGTGCACACTGCAAAGAAATAAATTTATGTCAAACAATATTATGATAGTCTTCAGGATTTCTTTTTACAAACAACACACACAACACAAGGGTCTACATCTCATAGCTACACATATATCTGTTTCAAAGTAAAATCAATATGCGACATATTGTTCCACACCTCTCTATATATAAGAAAGTATATTCTGTGACCCATCTCCACAGCCCATTGATAAACACAGATCATTAAAACAGTATTCTCCTACGTGGCACATAGTAACACAGAACAAACACTAAATTAAAGTGATATTCTCCACGACCCATACTTAGCCAATTTTTGTACACAGTCGTTTAGATTCGCTTATCTGCATATCTTGCTTCAACTGACATTATTAAAAGAGATTCAAGTCTGTTCTGGTTTACTGTGCTTCTTATCGTCGACTTGATATTGTATAACTTGAGAATGATCTCTTAGCTTCAGCCGATGTGATGGGTATAGATAGATAAGCCTTAAGAATCTTCTTTCACTATTGGTTATTGACCACTCCCTAGTGTCCTAAAGTTCTATACAAGGCCTGAAATAGTTTGACCATTCATGCGACAGTCATTATGTAACAGGCTCATCTCGCCAAGAAGCCTATGTGAGATTAGCCTACAAAATTTAGACAGAATGCTGATGATCGAGTCACTCTCTTTTCTTTGGGCGAATGTTTCACTGTATGCATTCAGCAATGCAATCACCTTTTGATTAAATCGCTTTTCGACGCCATTCTGTACATTATTCAAAACTTCTATGAAAGATATTTTCCTCTATCCTTTGTACGTGAACGTGTATTGTGTTTCTAGGTGATCATCTAATTTCTTCGCCTCGTCTCGCCAACCCCTCCCTGACGACCCGGGAACAGGCGGGGGAGGGGCAGCATGACACAGTGTGCTGGGAAGGTCGGAAGGGGAATCCCATGTTATGACACACTCTCATTTTTGCAGAAAGCTTCTCCTCTCTACAGGTGTCATGTGGTGTAAGCTGCAAGTTACAATAGTCAATATTAAAACATTGAAATAATTATTTATCTTTCAATTAGAAAATCCCGCCCTTCAGAACAAACAGGGAGGGCCATGGCCCCAGGGCCCTCCCTGTGGAGCCGCCACTGCACGCGAGGTAGAAGAATCGCTTTTACTATAACATTCAAGAAAATGTTTCTACTTTGAACGACTTGCCGGGAAGCAACATTTTAAGATGAACACATTACAACAAATAGTTCACGTTACACATGTAATCCCATACTACTGAATAATATGTGCTAAATAACCTTCATAGAAATATAAAATGTTTATGTATATTACTACGAAGCTAACCTTATAACGTTATTTCCTTGAACATTGAAAGTACATTTTTTTGTCAATAATATCATAGTATTTTCATGACGGACGTAGTAAGTGTGAAGATTTCAAAACTATTAAAATACACTTTTAATGAAAATTCTGGTACGAAATACTATTCACCCTACTTTTATTTTTACATCATAGTACTGCACAGATTCTTATTATTAACGAATCTTGCTTTGCAAACAACACCGAATGCTGTTGTAACAATTTGTATGCCGCAAGGATGTTGTCAATATATAATATTTAGCTTACGCATAATTTAAGGACTGATTGCTTAAATTACGGCGTGTAATGTCCTGGTTTTATTTTTTCTGACATAAATTAATTTTTTTCGAGGGCTAGGCTAAAACGATTTTCTAAAAAAAATCACAATTTAAGCAATAATATTAGCATGTCTAAATGCAAAAAAAAAAAATGCTCTAAGTGTACCATTTTACACCTTGGAGTCCCAAATTTCCCCTCGCATTATTAAGTAGTTCAGGGTTCCAAGATCTGTCCTCCGAATTTCGAAACCTTCATACGCCCCTGGCCATTTTAAGAGTTGTATTTAATTGTAAAACATGTTTCCTTTATTTTGTAATTGAATCGTGGTTTTGTTGTTTGTTCCTTTAACCAAAGAAACATTTTGAAAATGTAAATAACATCAGCATAAGTGCAATTTTTTTCATTGCTTGCTTGTATGTTTTTGCTGTAAACTATTTGTGATATAGCTTGTAATAGTTCGGCCAGGGGCAACAAATAAATAATTAAAAAAAAAAAAAAAAAAAAAAAAAAAAAAAAAAAAAAAAAAAAAAAAAAAAAAAAAAAAAAAAAAAAAAAAAAAAAAAAAAAAAAAAAAAAAAAAAAAAAAAAAAAAAAAAAAAAAAAAAAAAAAAAAAAAAAAAAAAAAAAAAAAAAAAAAGTGTTCCTTGCAATTTGAAAATCAGATAACGATTAGATACAGGAAAATTTCACAGATTCACTGGCCTATGTACTAGCCTCAAAGAATATCTGCATACTCAAGGCTGCTCGTTAACACAGTGGTTTCACATGTTTGGGCCTGTGTTTAATTATTCTGTATTACTGGTTCAGCATCCTCCAGCAAGTGTCCGCTAAGTCAAGAGTCAATCGCTAAAGTGACACGAACTTAAAGGTGTTCAAAACACACACGCAGTGGTAGATACAGGACTTGAGGTGGCGAGGAGGGGGGAGGGGTGCTGTGGCTGAACATATTATTATCAAGGGCATCATTTCTGTTTTTTTTTGTGTGTGTGGGGGGGGGGGGGAGAGGGCAAGATTTTTTTTCGGCGACAGTGACCTTGTTGCATCTTTTTTATCAAATAAGCATGTATAAATTAGAAACTTTAATAATAAAACTTCAGTTTACTGTGCTTAAGAGTGCGTGGTAGATAAATAAACGCTGAAAACATCAGTTGATTCCTACGCTTTTTTCGTAGCCAAAATTTATAAAATACTCAATGACAATCCTAGATCATGGTATTGGCCAACTTTATGAGTAAATATTTATCCAGAAATACGCGTGATCTATTGCACCGCAGTTAAATGCACGCGGTTCCGGCACCAGAGATTGTGCCTCAGAAGTTCGTAACACTGGAAACAATTTTGTATAAAACGTTGGCTAAAACTATTGTCTAGGATGGCTATTGTTTAGTTTTCGCAAATTGGATTCAAGAAACTAAAATTTATAGATTATGCTTTTAGCATTGAATTATGTACCACACTCTCTTAAGTTAGCATTATTTAAATAACAAAATACAACAAATATATTTTATACACTTAAAATTCTAAATCAAGGGGGGGGGGGTGGACATTTGATCCACCCCCTACCCCCTTGATTATTATGTATATATGTATGACTTGCCTCTACACTTTCAAACTTCAAGGAGGTAGTGCCGAAATTTACCATAGCCTTGCCACTCCCTTCAGAAAATTATGTATCCGCCAGTGCACATGCACGTAGTTTACTTACAAGTATTGCTGCGAAAATCTAGTTCATAGGTGTCCAGACGTGTTGTTAAGCGGGTTGGGAAGGGAGGAAGCGAAAGAAAGTGAGAGAGCGAGCCAACACCTGTGAGGGGAGGAAGCGTCGAGTATTTCCGATGATACCCGAATGCTTGCACAGTGTCAGCGGCTACACACTTCTCTCCGACTTGATCTGGATGTGGAACCAGGCGTCCAGATTTCTCGGAATCGTTCTGGAACGTTCCAGTTCTGGGAATTTAACCGTTCAAAATAACTGTTCTTTTCGTAACTGTTCAGGTTATGTAAATGTGTGACTTGATGTGTGCATTCCACGAATATGTTATTTTCTGTAATACTAGAGTAAACACGAGGTTAATACAAAATTCAGTTAGATACAAGCTATAAAATGCTGTTTACATATATTTTTAATTTTATTTCAACTGGTATCAAGGAAAATAAAAGATATTAAATATTGTACGGTACAAGGTATGAAAATACTATTTGCCCTTGAGTAGTTTCAACAGACAGTTGAGCAAACACTATGTACTGTAGTAATAATTCAATATAATATTTCCCGTTTTTTATATACTGCATGAAGGTCTTTAGCTTTTAATGCACAAATGTCTAAAATTAAAATCAACAGAATACATAATACAGGCCAATCAAGAGCAGTTAACTTAATTTCAGCTTGTCGGAACTATGGTTCATAGAATACAGTTCCGGGGAATTAAATCAGTTCCACATAACACAGCTATATTTTCCACTACTGCCTAAGCTATAAAACAGGAAAACAACTTCCTGAGCTTGCAGAAAATGTTAAAATAAAACTGAAGGGTATTCTACAAACTGCTGATGAATTAGCAGTTTGCACAGATTTGTGGACATCTGGAGCTGGAAGGGATTATATAACGGCACATTTTATAGACCACAGCTGGACCTTTTATTCCTTATCATTGGAAGTAAAGCCTTTTTGTGGAGCAATTCATAAAGGAGAACTAATTGCAGAAAGTATTTCAATGGCTATTGATGAGTGGGAAATTGGTGGTAAAGTCAAAGTTATCATCTCTGACAGTGCTGCTAATATGAAGAGCGCCATCTCTCAGTTACGTAATGTGTCTCATATTCTCTGTGTTCAACACAGACTTCAGTTGGTGGTAAAAGATGGTTGTCTAAATCAGCCAAGTTTTTCTAAACTTGTTGGAAGTGTGAAACGCATTGCGTCTCATTTCCTCATGTCGGTGGCTTCTACAAAGTTACTGAAAGAAGCACACGTAAAGTATGGACTACCCCAACATGCTCTGATAAGAGAAGAAATAACACAATGGGATTCATGCTACAACATGTTGGAGAGATTGGTTGAGCAATATGAAGCAGTCCAAAACATTACTCACAAGATTCCAGGCGTGTCTAGCTTAAGCCCTGCAGATTGGACACTCGCTGAAAATATTGTGGAACTATTGAGTAGTGATGGGACGATTCCATAATTTCGATTCCGATTCTCGATTCCTAAAAAAAAATCGATTCCCTTAGATTCCAAATGTGTTGCCTTAAAAATATTCTGGTAAGTAATAACAACAATGATTTATTTTTGTTGTGTAATCTAGATGTAATGATAAGCTTTAACAAAAAATATGACGCACATTAGTTAAAAACATATAAATAGTACCTAATTTAATAAGACTATATCCAAATATACATGAAAAAAATACAAAATTTCTGTTTAGCTAACATAATACATATGCCTACCTGCAGGACTTAACAACTCAAATTCAGAAATATAAGTCGTTTATAACGAGATACCAAAATACACACAAAACCTGAAAAATAACTTTAAACCTTACTCCCACTCGATTTCAAGATGTAGGTCTAAATAAAATCTAGTGAGTCTAGTGATACCCAAATAAGTTGCCCATGAAAAATGTTCAATAATTATATACAGCAATGTAAAACAACAGTGAAAATTTCTTGCTAAATTGCTCACTTTACAAATTCTTATTTAGAAAAATTAACATTCGAACTCTCTCTGGGTCCAAACGATTTCGTTTTTTGTCTGTTATCACACGAGCAGTACTAAAAAGTCTTTCGGAGTGAACAGTAGCTGGAGGTAAACAAAGAAATCTCTTGGCAAGTTTTTGCAGGCTTGGAAGTATGACTTTTGATTTCCAGTACTCAAAAATATTCTGATTTGCACTTATCAAGGGTTCGTTTAGGTAAGTCTCCAATTCTTCAATGGGAGATGTGGAATTGGCCTGTGTTTGCGCAGAAACTGGTAGAATGTTTGAATAATATTCCCACATCCCATGATTGTGACTGTCACTTTGGAGCTGCATGTTTTGGACCTGTTGAGAAAAATAAATTATATACATTTAATTTACAAACATCTTATATGGTGTTATTTTGTGTATAAATTTTGTAACAACGTACTTAACATACCTGTAGCTGTGAAGAAGTGCCAAGATCATTTTTCATCAAATTCATCAGGTACTGCTTCACTGATTCAACATTTTCTTGTTTGACAAAAACACGAGACTTGAATCTTGGGTCTAACAGTGTAGCTGATGCA